>JAJOOD010000704.1:0-40183 GCA_029582525.1 Solanum tacnaense
TAAACAAAGTTGAGGCGCTGATAAGAAGGAAGTATCCGCTAAAGTACGATGCTAGTAGTGACAGGAGAACATGATAAACAGATAATCTAGTTCATAATAATCTAATATGAATTTAACCAATTATGAATATGATAGGAAGGAATAGTTGAAAATAAAGAACCTAAATAATAACGAACATGACTACATACATGCATGATGAAATGATAAAAAACTATGAAACTTTAATCTTATATATACTTAAAAGTATAGAAATAATTGAATTAAGAAGAATAATATGGGGAAAAATATTTAATGATAACGAATCAGAAGATATATTAAATCAGCAATGGTATGAAATAGACCTAATGATTTAGACTTCGAAAGAATAGAATGGTATGATTTAGAAATAAATTCAAATTAAAATGAACTACGAATATTTACAATATTGGATAGAATCTATGGAAGATATAAAACTATTAGAAAAATTAATGGAGGAAAATTTATATATGTACCAAAGAAACCCAAGATATGTTATATCTAGAATACATCACAAATAATATTAAGGAAATATTCAGATTAAAACAACTATCAAAAAATTATTACAATAAGTATTATTACATTTTACCATGAAAAAACTTTGAAGTTCAAAATCCCTATTTTGATGTTTAAAATCATAAAGAGTTAATGGAAATTGAATATTTAAGGTCAAAATCACTTACCCAAATGATTTATGTCGAAACAACCGTTAGAAATCACCTCCAAGGGTTCCCCAAAACACAAAATTGTGAAAAATAGGGAAGAACCTCGATTTTTGAAAGTAAAAAGACTCCCATGTCCCTTATTTTTGCCAATGTTGGATTGAGTCCCGTGAACACGATGGTCAAAGTTTTACCGCACTCAATGGTGGTCTCCATCCCCATGAATGTGTAGGTGTGCAAGAATTAACCTTTGCGAACATAGGCAAACTGCTGCGAATGCGAATGTCTACCCAGCTGCCTCTTGCGACCATGGAAGGGGCCATGCAAACATGGAGGCTCAACTTCCTTACCTTTTGCAAAACAAGGTGTCATGCCTCGAGGCTACCCCTGGGCACAAACATGGGACCTAGGATCACGAGTGACCCCAAGCTAACGCTGCTGGCATATCATAAGCATACTAAGATAAACTAAATTAATAAATACTATGCGGAAGCTAAATCATATGAATAATCTGAAATGATGGGGAAATACCTATATACTAAATCTGAATATATGAAAAGTGAGAGGTCAACAACAACTTAAAAGTCAAACTCTAACACTAAAGTTGAAACTAACTATGTCTGAAAATAAGCCTCTAAACTGACTAGAAGTACTGGGACATGCCCCAGTTAAATCTAGCAAAACTGAAAACTAAAGACTAAAATGGAAAGATAACATGTCAACTGTCCTCGAAGAATGAGGACTCACCACTGATGCTACTGAACTGAAGATCGAGATTCGATATATGCGTGATCTGACTGTTGGGGACCTGAACCTACATCACGAGAAGATGTAGCGTAAAGTATGCATAAGTACTTGAAAGGTACTGAGCGTGTAGGATAGAGTAAAGCTGAATAATAAGATAACTGAACAAGCAATAAAGCAATGATATAATCTGAACAAGATAAGGATACTGGAAATATTGAACATGGCTAAACTGAATGCAATGACCAAGTTTATAACATGTTGAGACTAAATATTAAACTATATTGATAACATGGTCAATGCAATAGAATCTGACTAAACTGTAAGGGGGCTACTAATAACCGACATAAAACCACATGAGCTAAATATGGAGTCCGATGTATACACACCATCGAGAGGACCCAATATACCCTGCCAGAGGTATATAGTCATGCTGATGTGATCACTAAAATGTAATGCCCAACAGAGGGGACTTATCCTACGAGGCACGTAGTTCTGGGACTTGAGGGTGAATGACCCTAGTCCACTGGGTATTAAGCTTCTCCCAATTGATTAAGTAATTAACATTTTATGATTAAAATGTTGTAATACTGGATAGCTCAAAATACTGACATGCAAACTGAGAATGCAACATTAATATTTTGATAATAATGCATTCAAAAACTGAGGCATGTTTATATATATAACTAAATTAACTGAGCTAGCATGTGTAATTCATGAACTAAAAGAATTACATAGCTAGGGTTCTGAATTTAGGACAGAATCTGCACCAAAAGATGCTGAATTCATGATAATTTGACTTGGATCATTCTAACAGCTAAAACCAAACAATTTCTAACATTCAAGAAACCTTAGGTCTAGATAATATTAAGGGAATCAAGATTATTACTAAAATCTAGGGACCTAATGGGCTAAAGGAACCCACTAGTGAAATCCCACATACCTGGTGATGAATTCCACAGAGAAATCATTCGATCTCGGGGGTGAAACTGATGAAAAGCTGATGCGTTCTAGAACTAGGGTTCTTGACTTCTTTCTCCTCTTTACGTTCTAGTTTTCCAAGTTTTGATGAATGATCTGACTTAGGTAAGTTCTAGTTTGTGTACTAGGCTAAAACTGATGAAAACTATGTAGTTTAAGGGTTAAACGACGCAGTTTAGGGACCCAACGCACAAGGAAAAGACCAAAAGACTCCTGAATTAAAAGTTGTCGGAGTTACCGACGGACGGGACCGATGAACCATGGATCGACCGACTGTCTGTGCTGGTCAACTGTCGATCGGCGACTGGGAGCTAAAACTGGGGGTTTGATCCATGGACCACGGTCAGTGACCTGACCTACGGTCCGTAGGTCCGGCCTTGGGTCAACACTTAGCCAAAATTTTGGGACTTTTCTGGGGAGGGCTACAGGCGACCATCCACGGACCACCAGCACGGATTGTGGGTCACCCTACGATCCGTAGGTGGTGCCCGTCGGTGGCACATGTAGCTTCTGAAATCTGCAATTTGGTATGTCTATGATACAGGGTGTTACATTATCTCCCCCTTGGGAACATTCGTCCTCAAATGAAGACTAAACAAGCTGAAATGGAGGGAGAGAGATGCAAACCCTACCACTAAACACTAGAAACTGATTTCTAACTGAACTAAGTTCCAAGAACATGCAAGTATGCTGAAAATGCAAGTACAACCTGAAGGAACATGATGCTAAGACTGAAACTGCGCATGAATGACTAAAAAACTGAAGAGGAACTATTACCTCAAGCTGGAATGGAATCGGAAGGAAAGAGGTGAGGATACTTAACCTTCATAGTTGCTTCTACTTCCCAAGTAGCTCCCTCTAAGGTCTGACTCTTCCATAAAACCTTGACTGAAGCAACTTCTTTGTTTCTCAACCTTTAAACCTGACGAACAAGGATTTCAACTAGTACCTCCTCATAAGTGAGACTTTCCTTCACCGCCACGCTTTCTAAAGGTACAATAGATGCTAGATCACCTACACACTTCTTCAACAACGAAATGTGAAAAACCAGATGCATTGCTGCTAGTTAGGCTGGCAATTCTAACTCATAAGCCACTTTACCAACCCTTTTCAAAATCTTGTAAGGGCCTACATATCTAGGATTGAGCTTCCCTTTCTTACCAAATCTCACCACCCCCTTCATAGGCGACACTTTCAGGAAAACACAATCATCCACTTGGAACTCTAATTCCCTTCTCCTTAGATCTGCATAAGACTTCTAGCAACTCTGGGCTGTCTTAAGTCTATCTCTAATGAGTTGTACTTTCTCCATAGCATCATGAACTAAATTTGGCCCTATCAAGGCTGCTTCACCTACTTCAAACCAACCAACTGGAGATCGACATCTACGCCCATACAATGCCTCATAAGGGGCCATCTGAATGTTGGAATAGTAACTATTATTGTAGGCGAACTCTATTAGAGGAAGGTGATCATCCTAACTACCCTTTAAATCGATCACACAAGCTCTCAACATCTCCTCTAAGGTCTAAATGGTACGCTCTATCTGCCCATCTGTCTGCGGATGAAATGTTGTGCTAAGATTAACTTGAGTACTAAGACGTTTCTAAAATGACTTCCAGAAATGAGAGGTAAATTGAGGACCTCTATCTGAGATGATAGACAAATAAACCCCACGCAATCTGACTATCTCATTAATGTAATGTTTGGCATAGTCCTCCGCCGAATCTGTAGTCTTGACCACCAAAAAGCGCCTAGACTTAATAACTCTATCAACTATCACCCAAATGGAGTCATGATGTTTTTTAGTACGAGGTAAACCTGTGATGAAGTCCATGTTGATCACTTCCCACTTCCAAGTAGGAATGTCGATCTCTTGAGTCATACCTCCTGGTTTCTGAAGTTCTACCTTGACTTGCTGACAATTGGGGTACTTAGCCACAAAATTCGCTATATCTCTTTTCATACCATTCCACCAAAAGACTTCCCACAGATCACGGTACATCTTAGTGGTGCCTATATGAATAAAATATCTAAAATTATGGGATTCTATGAGATCTGTTGTCTCAACTCACCCACCTTAGGAACACATAATCGACCCTAATAGCGAAGAACACCATCTCCCCCTTAGGAGAAAACCTCAACTCTCTGCTGATGGACTGCACCCATTAGTTGAAGTAATATCAGATCATTGTCTTGCTTTTCCTTAACCTCCACTACCAATGAAGATTCTGACCCATTTTGAACTGTTACACCACCATCTGATATGCTCATAAGACGAACTCCTAAGCGAGCAAGTCTGTGAACATCTTTTGCTAGTTCTTTTCTTTCTTTCTCAACATGTGCTACACTACCCATAAATAGTCTGCTAAGAGCATTTGCTACTACATTGGCCTTACCAGGATGGTAATGCACACTAATATCATAATCCTTGAGGAACTCAAGTCATCTCCTCTGGCGAAGATTCAACTCTTTCTGGGTGAACACATACCGAAGGCTCTTATGGTCTGTGAACACAATCTACATGAACACCATATAAGTAGTGTCTCCAAATCTTAAGTGCAAACACTACTGCTGCAAGCTCGAGGTCATGAGTTGGATAATTCCTCTCATGCACCTTAAGCTGCCTAGAAGCATAAGCTATAACCTTACCTCGATGCATCAACACACAAACTAAGCCGATTTTGGATACATCATAATAGATCACATAACCTTCTGAATCCTCTGGTTGAGGCAAAACAGGAGTTGTAGTCAATCTAGTTTTCAGTTCTGAGAAGCTTTTCTCACAATCATCTGACCACTGAAACTTAACCTTTTTCTGAGTTAACTTAGTCAATGGAGAGGCTATGGATGAAAATCCTTCTATGAACCTTCTGTAATAACCAGCCAAACCCAAGAAACTTCTGATCTCTGCAGGAGAGGTAGGTCTGGGCCATTGTTTCACTGCTTATATTTTAAGAGAATCCACTTGGATCCCTTCGTTAGACACAATATTCCTGATAAAAGCAACGGATTGCATTCAAAACTCATATTTACTGAACTTAGCGAATAACTGGCGATCTTTGAGAGTTTGCAAAACAACCCTCAAATGATTCACATGTTCTTCCTCATTCCTAGAGTAAATAAGGATATCATCAATAAAGACGATAACGAATAAGTCCAAATATTGCTTGAACACTTTGTTCATCAGATCCATGAAAGCTCGAGGAGCATTGGTTAGTCCAAATGACATAACTACAAATACATAATGACTATACCGAGTTCTGAAGGCTGTTTTCGGAATGTCACTATCTCTTACTCTGAGCTGATGATAACCGATCTAAGGTCTATCTTTGAGAAATGACTAGCACCCTGAAGTTGATCAAACAAGTCATCAATCATGGGGATAGGATACTTATTCTTGATTGTGACCTTATTCAACTACCTATAGTCAATGCACATTCTGAGAGAACTATCTTTCTTTATCATAAACAACACTGGTGCACCCCATGGGAAAATACTAGGTCTGATGAAGCCCTTATCTAGAAGGCCTTTCAACTGTTCTTTCAATTCCTTAAGTTCAGTTGGATCCATTCTATAAGGAGGAATCGAAATAGGCTGGGTATTTTGAAGGAGATCAATTCCAAAGTCAATTTCTCTTTCGGGAGGAACTCCGGGAAGATCTTCTGGAAACTCATTTACTACTGGGACTGACTCAAAAGTTGGGGTTTCGGAACTTGAATCATTAACCCGAACTAGATGAAAGAGATACCCCTTATAAATCATACTTTTGTCCTTAAGGTAAGAAATAAATCGACCTATAGGCGCTAAGCTACTACGCTTCCATTCTAAGATTAGTTCATTTGTTAACTGAAACGAACAATCCTAGCTCTACAATCGACTGAGGCATAACAGGAATGTAACCAATCCATGCCTAGAATGACATCAAAGTCTACCATTTCTAACTCTAAGAGATCTGCTGAGGTGACTTTCTAAGAAACTGTGACAGGGCAATTTCTGTATACCCGTCTAGCTATAACTAGGTCACCGACTGGAGTAGAGACTGAGAAGGGTTCTAAAAGAGTTTCTGGACTAACACCTAAGCTTACAGCTATATAGGGAGTTACAAAAGACAAAGTAGCTCATGTTTCCTTTCCACTGAGTGAACCATATGTGAGACACATCCTTAAGCTGGTAGAATGCCAACTCCACCCTATCACTGCCTGTCACTTTAGTCACTCCAAAGATTATCTTAACCTCATCAATGAAGTTCTTTGGGTCCTCACCAACTTGCGACCCTAAAAACTCAGGTGGATTCATCCTAACAAAATATCGTACTCTAGATGCCACTGATCCACCATTGGTATTAGTAGGAACTAAGACCTGCTAATTTTTCTGGTTGGTCATACTTTGAGTAAAAAGAGGAATCGCATTCCGAAACTCTATGTTCGAAACCTCATGGTCTGGGACTAGAGGAACTGCGTTAGCATTGCGTGCATTATCATTCCATGCGTAAGCTCTACGAGGAGGCATGATCAAAAGCACATAACGTCGAGTTAGAAACGGGGAATTAGATCATACCTTACGCATAATAAGAGTAACAAGAAATTGAAGTTTCCTCAAACATTTCGTAGCCTCCCTCTCATTAGATGTGGTGCACTTCATACCCATGAAAAGGACTCTACTTAGTACGGCTTTTAAGACATCCAAAGACTCTTAAACCTAATGCTCTAATACCAAGTTTGTCATGCCCCGAGGCTACCCGTGGGTGCAAACATGACCTAGGATCACAAGTGACCCCAAGCTAACCATGCTGGCATATCATAAGCATAATAAGATAAACTAAATCAATAAATACTGTGCAGAAGCTAAATCATATGAATAATCTAAAATGATGGGGAAATATCCATATACTAAATATGAATATTTGAAAAGTGAGAGTTCAACAACAACTGAAATGTCAAACTCTAACACTAAAGCTGAAACTAACTATGTTTGAAAATAAGCCTCTAAACTAACTAGAAGTACAGGGACATGCCCCAGTTAAATCTAGAAAAACTGAAAACTAAAGACTAAAATGGAAAAATAACATGTCAACTGTCCTCGAAAAATGAGAACTCACCACTGATGCTACTGAACTGAAGATCGAGATTCGATCTATGCGTGATCTGACTGTTGGGGACCTGAACCTACATCAGGAGAAGATATAGCACAGAGTATGCGTCAATAATTGAAAGGAACTGAGCATGCACGATAGAGTAAAGTTGAATAATAACATAATTGAACATGAAATAAAGCAATGATATAATCTGAAAAAGATAAGGCTACAGGAAATACTGAACATGGCTCAATTAAATACAATGACCAAGTTTATAACATGTTGAGACTGAATACTGAACTATACTGATAACATAGTCAATGCAATAGAATTTGACTGAACTGTAAGGAAGCTACTCATAACCGACAGAAAACCACATGAGCTAAATGTGGAGTCTGATGTATACACCTCATCGAGAGGACCCAATATACCCTGACAAAGGTATAGAGGAATGCTAGCGTGATCACTAAAACATAATGCCCAACAGAGGTGACTTATCCTGCGAGGCAAGTAGTTCTGGGATTTGAGGGTGACTGACCCTAGTCAACTCGGTATTAAGCTTCTCCCAATTGATTAGGTAATTAGCATTTTATGACTAAAATTTTATAATACTAGATAGCTCAAAATACTGACATACAAACTGAGAATGCAACATTAATATACTGATAATAATGCATTCAAAAATTGAGGCATGTTTATATACATAACTGAATTAACTAAGCTAGCATGTGTAATTCATGAACTAAAAGAACTACATAGCTATGGTTCTGAATTTATGACAGAATCTGCACCAAAAGATACTGAATTCATGATAATCTGACTTTGATCATTCTAACAGCTAAAACCCAACAATTTCTAGCATTCAAGAAACCCTAGGTCTAGATAATATTAAGGGAATCAAGATTCTGACTGAAATCTAGGGACCTAATAGGTGAAAGGAACCTACTGGTGAAATCCCACATACTTGGTGATGAATTCCACAGAGAAATATTTTGATTTTGGGGCTGAAACTAATGAAAACTTGTTGCATTCTTGAACTAGGGTTCTTGACTTCTTTCTCCTCTTTACGTTCTAGTTTTCTAAGTTTTGGTGAATGATATGACTTAGGTAAGTTCTAGTTTGTTTACTAGGCAAAAACTAACCAAAACTATGTACTTTAGGGGTTAAACGACGTAGTATTTGGGACCAACGCACAAGGAAAATACCAAAAAAGCCCGTACTAAAAATTTATCGGAGTCATCAACGGACGGGACTGACGGACCGTGGATCGCTGGTCAACTGTCGATCAGCGACTGGGAGCTGAAACTAGGGGGTCTGATACACAGACATGGACCACAGTCCGTAAGTCCAGTCGTGGGTCGACAATTAGCCAAAATTTTGGGACTTTTCTGGGGAGGGATGCAGGTGACCATCCATAGACCACCAACACGGACCGTGGGTCACCCTACGGTCCATAGGTGGTGCCCGTCGGTGGCACCTGTAGGTTCAGAAATCTGCAATCTAGTCTGTCTAGGATACGAGGTGTTACAAAATGACAAAGTCAAGTAAACATGAAAGGGGGTAGCTCAGCACTAGATTTAATGGCCCATCCCATTAGTGATATTATCCACTCAGGTTCTAGGTGATGAGTCCTGGATTTGGACTCATTTAGGGATATAGATTTAGTGTCCTCAAATACTTAATTTGTGCCAATAACTAATGTTAAATCCTTGATTTTCAGGTATAAGGATTGAGGAACAAAGCAAGGACACTAACAGGCAAAAAGGAACAAAACAAACTGAAGAAATAAAGAAAGGCGAGCATGAGGATCTCCAAGAGCACTCAGTATGTCGCCGAGTGGCTCATCTGACTACCTAAAGTTCCAGTGTGCCAAGCCCTGAAGGAAAGAGCCAAGTCGGTGACGAAAAAGAGCAGTCGGCGGATCGACGAGTAGTTCCGCGAAGCCAAGATAAATCGCTCAAAGTTACAGACCTTGAGGATGCTGAATGCTAAGGCAAAAAGGCGATGGAAGAGGTCAAAGGGCGGCTTGTCGAGTGGTTCGGCGAGCCCAACTTACTTCGCCGACTCTCCTTCGTGGATTATTTTTGGTGACTATAAATTAGATTTTGAACACTTTAGTTAGTATCTAGGATCTTATCTTTAGTATTATTTTGTATCAGAACACTTAGAACTTTTCTCTCTATAGTTTTGGATAGCTTTGAAGAATTTGAGAAGTTCAATTTGGAGATTTTGGAAGTGGATCTTTAAGATTCATCAAATTGGAACATTGTAAAGACGAAATCACTCTTACCCAGTTGATGGATAATCAATTTGGTAATTGTTTTTACCTTTTTATAATGTCTAGCTACCAATTCTTGGGGTGTGATCATGTGATTATGGGCTGAATTAGTTTATGGGTATTGTTAATTACTAGTTTAAATGCTATTTAAAAGTGAGTATAATCATTAGTTGTGGTTTAATTTAAGAATTGTAGTTGCAAATGTAGTTCTATATTTGTATTCTTTCCTTGCTCAAGAGAGAGGCTTTAGAACTAAGATTACTGATTGATGATTTGTGGGTATTGGGTTGAGCTGCGCTTGGCTCGAAAGATAAATCCTAAACCCAATCCTACCCATCTAACTCAAAAGAGTGGATGTATTAAGGTGTGGGTTGTTCTTCATTGTCATGCTTGTTGATGTTCGAAAGAAATCACCTGATTCGAGGTAGTTGTTCGAGAGAAAACTATATCCCTTATAGTCCAGCCTACTCACTGATATTTAGTTGTTTACTAGTAGATGCAATTACCCATATGCCTATATTTGCCAATAATCGATCACATCCCGAGAATTTATCTCCCTATTGTTATTTCAAATCATTTGTGACTATTTGTAATTGATAATTACAACCAAAACCCCTCATCTAACATTCATGTCACCCCTTTTACTTGATTATCTCTTTAATCAATAATATATATTCCTATGGCTGATTTGACCACATTCACACTTTTTGATTGAATTTAAAACACGTACTGCTCCCTGTGGGATTCTACCCCAACTCATTTAGTTGAGTTTTATAGTGATTTCAGATCATTGAACACTTAGAATTGGATGAGGTGTGCTTGAAACGTTAAATTAAAATGGCGCCACTGCCAGAGAGGAGTGTTGTTTAAAATTCTTTTGGTGAAGTTGAATTGAATTCTTGTTAGTCATAGTTGAATCTACTTACTTTTAGTTTTGATTTTGTGTTGCTTGTGTTACAATAGAGAAGGAAATGAATGAAGATGTATCGACTCTCAACCAGACAGTGACCTTTCATTCCGTCTCTATCAAGCAGTTAGAGACACAAATGGGTTAAATTTCTTCGCATCTTAACCCAAGACAACAAGCGGGGTTGCCTAGTGATACTATGGCAAACCCCAAAAATGAAGCTTGAATGGGTACTTGTGTCGTGCCACAATGTTAACTAAGGCGCTTCTTGGGAAGCAACCCAAGTTTTTAATGCTTTGTGTTTATTTTTGAATAATGGGTGTTGATTGTGCAGGGTGAAAAGTGGAATGTGTTTGAAAAGTGCAGGTTGGCGAGCCAAGAGTCCAGTCGACAACTCGCCAAAGAGGTCGGCGAGTCTGACTTGGACCGTCGTTGGACTCAAAAAGATAGAAGGTGGGACTCTGTAAAACTCGGCGGGCCTATGGACGAATCGGCGACCCGCCTAACAGGTCGGCGAGCCCGATTTTGTCCGTCTTTTGGACCCCAAGTTGACCGAAGGTCCTGTAAAACTCAGTGAGGTAAGTCACCACTCGGCGCATCTCCAAGTGGTTCGGTGTGGTCAACTAATACCGCCGAATGGGTTGCGAATTGAAAGGTATTAAAAGGTGAAACGGTTCAAATTTTCAAAATCTTTCATATTCCCTCATTTTAGCTTCATACAATCTCACCCGCACTCTAGATTTTCTATATTTTTGCATTTTTATCACTTTTGGCTCTTGATCTCGTGCTCGGATTTGGATTACATTGCCGCCTAGCATTTCAAATTCTTTATTCAGCCAAAACGTTGGTTTTCCGAACCTCAAACTCTTGATTTGTAGTTGAACTCGAATGCATTTGGTAATCTTGTTGTTGTTGTGTGTTGGGCCTGTGTTGAAATCGTAGTTGATATGTTAATTTGCCCGACGTAGTTTCGTAAATATGCCTAAATTGCTTAAAATGTTAATTTCCTGAGCTTTGTGTGTTAAAATTAATCATAAATTATTGGGTTGCGGTAAATTTTTGTTGGGTCTAGTTGGGTGAAGTCGGAGTAACCCCCACTTGCGCTAAATGACGTACTTTGCCAAATGATGGAGCATTTGACGGCATTCTTAAAGGTAAAAGTCATCAAATGGCCAATTTTGGCCAAATCGGGGGAAGCTTGAGTACCCCAAAGGCATGGGTCGAATGGGTCTGAGTCAAATTTCATAAGTGTGTAGATTGATTTTGATTTCGGGGGTTGCGGGCTTGAATTTGTGAAATGGGGTTGAAATTTATCACGTTGGGCAATTCGGCGAGCTGGGTCGATCTCGCGGAACCGTTCGGTGGTTCACAAACGTCCCCCTTGATCGCCCTTAATTTTATGTTTTGGCTAGATTAGAGTCTATAACTTTCGGCGGGAAGCCTGAGCTCGCCGAGTTCACTTGGCGACTCGCTGAAAGTTTCCCTTGATCGCTATTTCTGCCCCCCTAACCCCTAAAGCACACTGTTAATTTCGGTGGGCTAGTCTGAGCTCGCTGAGTGATGTCGGCGCTTAGCCGAAGGGCCCTGTGCATCACCGACTGGTCATTTTTTCTGGAAAATTTTTAGGCCAATCCTTTCGGCGAGCCCGATCTGGCTCACCAAAGTGATTCGGCGACTCACCAATTGGTTCGGCGAGTCTTTTTGCAATATAATTTTTGCAAATTTTCTTGAACTTTTTCTAACTCGTGTCAATGTACTTTATAGATATGGCTAGGACCAACTGGGATGAGAGTGGAATGTCACCCCACAAACGAGCACGGGGCATCGTAATTAATGAAGAAGCAGTTGCTCCTTCTAAAAAGGGAAAGAAAGCACCTCCGAAGGGAGGCAGGGGCAAGGGAAAAGCTCCCATAGCCGAGAGACCGGAGCACAACTCCGGTAGTAATGGGAATTCTTTCCATTCTCATGCCTCATTCTCCGAGCCTAAGGATGACCAGCCACTTCAGAGCTGCCGAGCAGAGATTTGTTCCAGAGTTCGTCAAGGTCTGTCTAGGACCCTGGAGTCTACCCCACCTGTTGATGATACAATGTCATCTTCGGCACAAACGGTGGTTCCAACACCACCAGTTCAGGGTCCTCTTCCCCGACTACTCAACTGGATAAAGGCCGAGGGACTAAGGACCATTCTGGAGGTAAAGAGATTATCCACGAATGGTATAGTGGACATGTACACTAATGTGTGGGACACTCTCCGATTCCACAGGTTTGAGCAGTTTACCAGGCCCCGTGGCCCCTATATTCCTACATGGGTCCGATAGTTTTACATGGCGTACAGTGATCTGGTACCAAAGGGAAAGAATAAGGCAGTAACTTCAGACCGGTAGTCTGTCATGGTTCAGGGGAAAGAAATGAGATGCAGCAGCAATTATATCAACGTTGTATTTGATAGAGGGTTAGGTTTTGACTACCCGAGTTTGGCTACCACTGTAACATCTCTTGATTACCTAAAGGGATGGCTAGCTCTCCTTATTGCTGATACCACCCCAAGGTGGATCGAGGCCGGAGTTCCTATTGAGAAAAAAGACTTGAATATTGCAGCTCGGTATTGGTTTGGGTTCATAAGCAGCTCAATCATTGCCCTCACAGAATGAGTCCATTCTCCGCCACCCAAAGGCGGCCTATCTCGGATCAATGATCAGCCAGAAGAGCATAAACTTGGGGCTAATCATAAAGTAGGAGATGGCCATGAGGGCCAAACAGTTCCAGACATCCCTTTATTTCCAGTGTTGATTACATAGCTATGTTGGTGATCTGGAGTTCCTCGTGATAAGAAGAGGGATATTGAGGTCATACCCACATCCTCCACCGATATCTGGCACATAGAGGCCTAGTACACACGGGATGAGGCGGATAGGAGAACAACTCCGATTGATGCATTCCCGGAGGTTGATGTTGAGTCCATCCTTGTTAAGGCATATTTGCCTACTCTGGCCTCCGAGCCTTCAGGTACACCTGCTACCACTCCTTCCCAGGCCCCAGGTTCTTATGCTGCTTCCCAACCTACAAGGATCACTCAGTCCATGCTCCGCAAGATAGGGCACCTAGCATATTCTACTGATGTGCATGCCTCTCGGCTAGAGGCTAAGGTGCCTTGGATGATTGAGCCAACCATCTTAGCAACTTTGACACCCCTCCGGATATCTATTGATAATCTCAAGGTGAGAGTAGATACTTGTGAGAGTCGACAGGGGGTTACTTCCGAGGTTACAACTTTGAAAGCCGAGGTTTTTGATTTAAGGAAGGATGTGGACTATCTAGAGTCCACAGACTTCACTTCACTGTTTGAGTCAGCTAAGGTTCCGGGTGTTCTGACCAGTTTTGATATGCCTCCGGCTACCATCAGAGATGAGCCTATGGATGATATGGTTGATGTTGAGTCAGAGGCGGAGACGGATGAGGAGCAGCTTGATGCTTAGAAGGCGACCTTCTATGAGGACCTACCTGATTTAGAGATAGTACAGTCAATCATTCAGACATCGTTAACAGATACTTCCATGGCAGGCTATAATGGAGCCAATGTTGTTGTTACCCCGGGCACTAATGCCCAAGATCAGAGTGTTACACCAAGCATTGATGCCCCAACAGATGGAGCGACTGTGTAGACAGGACCATTCTTTACCTCCCTCTCTATTGTTTTTCTGATTTTTATGTTTTTAGTTGCATTTGTGGACAACTATTTTTCTTTTGTGGGTGGGGTAAGGTATTTCCATACCTACCTCTTATGTTTTGATTTTGTTTGTGAATATTGGTGTATATTGAGTATTTTGATCTATATATGTGTTTGGTTGTATTTTATGCATGATTGAGCTTATGGCTCCTTGTTTTGAATGGAAATGGTTTTGACCCATTTTGAAAATTTGTGCCACCTCTTTTGTGTGTGATTGTGGTTGTTCTTATGCAAATTTGAGCATCGGTTATGATCAATACCGATGACTTGAATAGTGCTCTTAATTGTACAAAATGAATGTGCAGCTACGATAAGGCCAAGTGAAGTTGCATAGACAATGTGTGAACTTTTTGCATCTCGTTGTGACTAGTCGGTTATCGAATGAGTCTCTTCTGATGACCATTGCACACTAGCTAGAAAATGTGAAGTCTTGTTTGATATTGGTGCCAATGCCTTGTGTGATGAGTTTACCTTGAACAAGTGTGTGATGACACCTAGAATTTGCCTCGTTGGTTCGGTTGACTAAGTGATGCAAGCACTTCAAATGATCTTAGGAAACAATTTTGATGAGTGAAACAATTTTATAATATACCTCTTTTTGTGGCCAACCTTGTGAGATGTGTGATCCTTGCTTGAACCCCTTTGAGCCTTATCCTTTTCTTGGAAGAAACTTGAACAATTGTGACCCCTCTTTATCCATTCACCCATAACTCTCATGAAGTGTGGTTTGTTTAAATAGCCAACTTAGGCCAAAAGACTAAGTTGGGGGTGTGGTGAAAACAGAAGGAAAATCAAGAAGTGTGAGAAATTCCCCTTTGAGAATGGTTTTGAAAAAGATGGGCCCCTCCATATAAAAAAAGAGAAGAAAAGAAAAAGAAAAAAAAAGGAATGAAAGAGTTGTGAAATAAGTAATGAAAATTGCAAAAGAAATTGGGTATCCGGAAGTCCATGTGAAAGTGAATAATAGGGTGAATTATGAACATTATCAAAATGTTGAAGAAAAGGAAGAAAGTGATGTTCAGACCACATTTCATGAGGGTAGAAGCCACTGAGCCTAAATGACCATATATTTACACTCAGCCTCGTTACAAGCCTTGAAAGACCTTTGTGATCTTGAGTGAGCCGAAACGAGTGTTGATTGGAAAATAAGGGCAAACTTATGGGTGAAGTCATGCATGTGTTCATCTTTGTGAGTGTGAGAGTTGTATGTGATTCCGGAACTATAAATTGTTGAAGAATTGTGTGTGAATATGGAATCATCTTTGTAGTGAGGGCATTTGACTACCACTGTTGAGCTTGAACTTGCATTTGAAGCAAGTATTGTGAACTTGAGCATCTTTGATAATGGTAAATCACAACTTGAATCTTTGAGTGCACCTTGCATGAGTAAGTTGAGTCTTGTTGTGTGCATTCATGGTTGAGTCTTATCTAGAACTGTTTGACACATCCTTTTTTTAAACTGTTGAACTTGAGTTTTACTTGAGGACAAGCAAAAGTTTAAGTTGGGGGTGTTGATGAGTCATGGATTTGGACTCATTTAAGGCTTTGTTTATATAGATTTAGTGTCCTCAAATGCTTAATTTGTTCCAATAACTGATGTTAAATCCTTGATTTTTAGGTATATGGATTGAGGAACAAAGCAAGGACACTAACAGGCAAAAAGGAACAAAACAAGCTGAAGAAATGAAGAAGGGCGAGCCTGAGGATCGCCAAGAGCAATCAGCGTATCACCGAGTGGCTCATCTGACCGCCTAAAGTTCCAGTGTGCCAAGCCCTGAAGGAAAGAACCAAGTCAGCGATGAAAAAGAGCAGTCGGTGGATCACCGAGTAGTTCCGCGAAGCCAAGATAGATCCCAAAGTTACAGACCTTGCGGATGCTGAATGCCAAGGCTAAAAGGCGATGGAAGAGGTCAAAGGGCGGCACACCGAGTGGTTCAGCGAGCCTGACTTACTTCGCCGACTGCCCTTCGTGGCTTATTTTCGGCGACTATTAATTTGATTTTGAACACTTTAGTTAGTATCTAGGATCTTATCTTTAGTATTATTTTGTATCAGAACACTTAGAACTTTTCTCTATATAGGTTTGGATAGCTTTGAAGAATTTGAGAAGTTCAATTTGGAGATTTTGGAAGTGGATCTTAAGATTCATCAAATTGGAACATTGTAAAGACGAAATGACTCTTACCCAGTTGATGGATAATCAATTTGGTAACTGTTTTTACCTTTTTATAATGTCTAGTTAAAACCCCAATTCTTGGGGTGTGATCATGTGATTATGGGCTGAATTAGTTTATGGGTATTGCTATTTACTAGTTTAAATGTTATTTAAAAGTTAGTTTAATCATTAGTTGTGGTTTAATTTAAGAATTGTAGTTGCAAATGCAGTTCTATATTTGTGTTCTTGGCTTGCTCGAGAGAGAGGTTTTAGAACCAAGATTATTGATTGATGATTTGTGGGTATTAGGTTGAGTTGGGTTTAGCTCGAAAGAGTAAATCCTAAACCCAATCCTACCCATCTAGCTCGAAAGAGTGGATGTATCAAGGTGTGGGTTGTTCTTCATTGTCATGCTTGTTGTTGTTCGAAAGAAATCACCTGATTCGGGGTAGTCATTCAAGAGAAAACTATCTCCATTATAGCCTAGCCTACTTACTGATATTTAGTTGTTTACTAGTGGTTGCAATTACCAATGTGCCTATATTGCCTATAATCAATCATATCCCGAGAATTTATCTCCCTATTGTTATTTCAAATAGTTTATGACTGTTTGTAGTTGATAATTACAACAAAAAAACCCCATCTGACATTCGTGTCACCCCTTTTACTTGATTATGTCTTTAATCGATAATTTCTATTCATATGGCTGATTTGACCACATTCATACTTCTTGATTGAATTTAAAAAATGTACCACTCCCTGTGGGATTCGACCCCAACTCATTTAGTTAGGTTTTATACAGATTTACGATCGTTGAAATATGCTACTATCACGACCCAAAGTACACCCTAGATTTGACATGGCGTATAAGACCCAGAGAGACCCTACACAAGCCACTTGACATACATATACACAATGTAATAGAAACAAGAGAATCTCATATCAAATTAAAGCGTTTGACATTTAAGCGGAAGTCTAACATAGTCTTGACAAGCCATTCTAATACATCAAAAAACATCTGAAAACTAAAGGCACACGAAATCAATAAAAGTAACATGGTCTTCAGAACATGCGGACTCACCAAGTCTTCAAATCTACTAAGTAATCCACTAGCCATGAACGGGAGGAGGAAGATAATCGGATCCTACATTAGTGAAACAGTATAGGCAAAAGTATGCATTAGTACATGTATTGTACTAAGTTTGAGGGATATGCATAAAAGCTTAAAACATGATCATAAGAGGACATAATCGAAAACATTAAATGCATAACCAAGCTAAACATAGTAAAATCATTTTAATATGAATCATAAATCATGAACATTGTCAATGCATATTAAAATCACGAGTAAAGCTTCATAAAACCTTTTAGAACAACTTAGTTTCTTTTGTGTGATATTTACTATTAACCGACACAGACTATGTGACCTATAACATGGAATCCAGTGTCTTGCTCCCACACTGAAAAGAGATGTCATTGATTTCCAAGTAAATGACCTTAAACTTCTAACTTAGGTGGACCCACTAGCTATGTCACTTAAGACAACTGACAGGGCCATAAAGTTAGGGACAAGGAGATTGCTACTAGAGACCTAGCCTCTACTAATGGGAGAGCCTCCATCTAAATATCCTCTTAGTGCGAAGAAAAAATCCCAATGGAATATTCACAAACATAAACTGTCATCGTCCGTGGAAAAACACAATTAAGTTACTAATCCAAGATAAAAACATCATAAAGGAGCTCAAACCATGTGTGAGGAAACCTTCACCATTCAAGATTTCTTAATGTGAGAACCTTTCACAATTCCATTAATCTGTATCTTAAAGCAACCTAGATCATAATTCATTCTCTTTTCATAAATCATGCATACTTAATGAAAACATCATTCAGAGATTCATAGTTTCTTCATAAATTCATGCATTTTAGAGTTTATAGTCAAAATCATGATCAATGCATGGATTCATAGGAATTAATTGGGCAGCATGTAATTGAGTCAAAATAATCATAATATGATCAAATTGAAACAATTGAATCCATATAATAAGAACCCATGAGGAATTAGATAAAATCTAATCACTTTGATTGAAATTGAACTTGGAAAATTTAGAAAATTTAGAAAACTTGGGGCTCAATGGGTGAATGAAACCCATTGAGGAAGCCCTACATATCTTGAGGATCAAATCCCAAAATCAATGGTGAACAAGGAGACTTGACTTTGAACCCTAACTTCTTCTTTTTGACCTTGGGAGAGAATTGGAGGGGATGAACTTGGATGGATTAAGGAATTTGACAGAATAAAAGAGTTGGATTAGTTTTAGGAATAGAAAGGTAGTTATATGACTTAGAAATAGGGGTAGAATGACATAGTATAGGTATTAGATATATAGGAAAAGACTCAAATACCCTTAAAAATAACTGTAAGATGGTCCTACCGTTTGGACCTACGGCCCGTACTAGTCAACCGTAGAACCAACTTCAGAAACCCAAATTTCACCTTACTCCCCACGAGACCATTCTACGACCCATCTAAATTGTTACGGCTTGTAAACCCTATCCGTAGAACTCAACTTTCAGTCCAAAATTTAACTAAGTCTGGACGTTTTCAAGAAGACCGTCCTACGACTCATAAAATTAACTACAACTTGTTATTTCCTTCTGTAGACCTGAGGTCCTAAATCAAATCTTTGGATCATCCCTACGAGTTCACTCTACAGCTCGTGCAAATTCCTACAGTTTGCCCTATCAAGTCGTGGGTCAAACTTCAAAAACTTACTTTTTTGAAAATTCACTTTGGGTTCTACAGTTTCTTTTTATAAGGATCGGAGGACTTTCTATGGTCTATAGGTCTGTCTCGTAGACCACTGCTTCAAAAAATTTCTACAACTTTTCTTTTTCGACTTGACTTACCAATTTTTGTGGTGTTACAACTACCTAATTAAACTCAATGTTACAGACTTAATGAAACCATCAAAATACAAATCTGAGATCTCCTTGACTCGAAACTCATGAAAGTCATAATAAACTAACAAAACGCCTAAAAAGACCAAACTATACTCGAAAACTATAGAAATTCAATCCATACCTTCCTTAGGCCTAAAATCATCCATCGAATACAGTAGAACAATCAGGAATCTCATTCTAGCATCCGAACTCCAAACATTGACCAAAGTCTAAAAACACATCAACTTCCAACTAAGACCTGAAATCGATAAAACAACTCTGAATTTGAAACTGACGAATCTCCTAGACCAAAGTCCATATGCCAGAATTGATGAAACTAACAAAACTCTATTCTAAGGCTCGAAACTCTAATTGTTACTAAAAACCACTTTTAAACAACTTAGACCTTTCAAAACTGAAAATTTTATAGTTCACAACTTTTTAGTCAAATTTCAAAAACAACTTTGCAAACTGATAAAAAGACTTAGGGCAACTATCAAGAGGGGTAAAATGGTAGTTTTATGAAAATTTCCAAAAATTACCTTTCGGATCATTACATGTTCCACCACTTAAAACCATGCTCATCCTCAAACATAATGTAAAGAAAAGTACCTAAAGCCTTAAAAAGCAAAGGATATCTTACACGTATGTCAGACTCTATCTTATAAGTAACTTCTCCAACTGAACGGTGCTTCCACGGCACCTTCACTGAAGCAATCTCCTTAGTCCTAAGTTTTCAAACCTCCCTATCAAAAATAGCTATATGATACTCCTCAAATGACAAATTTGGACCCAACAACACTACATCGAGTGAAAGCAAATGAGACTCATCTGGCATATACTCTGAAGCATGGAGATATGGGAAACCATATGCACAATTGAAAATCTAGGTGGAAAGGCCAACTTATAGAACACCTCTCAAATATGACTCAAAATCTCAAAAGGACCAATGAATTGACGGTTAAACCTACCATTCTTCCCAAACCTCATCACACCCTTCATAGGTAACACTCTAAGCCAAACATGATCCACGTCCATAAACTACAAAACATGAACCCTTTTATCTACATAACTCTCATATCGACTCTGAGTTGTCAACATCCTATCGTGAATCATATGGATCTGCTTCGTCGTGTCTCTAAGAAAATATGTATTTAATGACTCCGCTTTAGTTGTATCAAACCAATATATCAGAGGTCTACACTGCCTACCATACAACATCTCAAATGGGGCCATCTGAATACAGGAGTAATAATTGTTGGCGTAAGGAAACTATGCTAAGGGCAAGTGTTAATTCTAACGAGCACCAAAGTCAATCACACATGCTCGAAGGATGTCCTCCAATACTTGAATAATCATCTCACATTAACCATCCGTCTAAGTGTGAAAATCTATACTCATGTCTAACTAAGTACCCAAACTATATTGTAAGGCTCTCTAGAAGTGAAAAGTGAATAGTGAACCCGATTTAAGACAACAAAAACAGGCACTCCATAAAGTTGGAATATCGGACTGATGTAGACTTGCGCTAGCTTCTCCACAATTTACTTTTCCTAAACTGGGATGAAATGGAAAGATTTGTCTTACCTATCAATAACGACCCAAATAAAATCATAACCACCCACGGTGGTAGGCAAGCCTACAATGATGTCCATGGGGGTACATTTCCACTTCCAAGTTGGATTGGGCATCCTCTAAGACATACCTCCTAGACATTAATGCTCACACTTGACCTGTGGGCAAGTCAAGCATCTAGACACAAACTCATAAATGTCCTCTTTATCCCACACCACTAGTAATGTTGACTCAGATCATGATATACTTGACCTCCCCCGAATGAATAGAGTATCTAGAACAATGAGCCTCCTCAAGAATTAGTCTAACACACTCTCCCACCTTGGACACACAAATCATGCATCTGATCCTCAAGACTCCACCAGCATCAAGCACGACCTCCTTAGCCTTACCCCTCAACACCGTGTCTCTAGTAAGGCATAAATTCTCATCATCAAATTGTCACTTATAGATCTGCTCAATCAAAGAAGACCGGGCCTCAATGAAAGTAACCATACAACTGTTCTCCTCTGAAATCTGCAACTAATCAAGACTATTAGCTAATCTCTGAACATCTCTTGCCAATGGTCTCTCGTCAATACTGAGAGTGACAAGACATCCCATGTTAGGAGTTTTTCTACTCAAAGGATCGACCACCATATTGGCCTTCCTAAGATGATATAGGATAGTCATGGTGTAGTCCTTCAGTAGCTCTATCCATCTACACAGCCTCAAGTTCAAATATCTCTGACTGAAGATGTACTAAACACTCTATTTATCGGTGAAGACTGATATAGGAAGTACTTACATGCTCATTTACTATAATTTTCCATGCATGTACCTTGATTTTTAAGAGCATTCCTTACTCTATTTGTTGTCTTTTGATAATTATGCTAGAAATTGTGCACTAATACATGTTATTAAATATTGTTGGAATTGATACAAGAATCAATTAAATGGGAGCTGAAACAAGGGTGGAAAGCTTGGAAGAAATTTAGAGAAGCACGGGAAAATGAATGATCAAGAGAAATATGGGCTTTGGTGCACTGTCGATGCGTACGCCAGGCCCCACACTACTAAAGCCCAGGTCTGGAGCATTGGTGGCGCACAACGCTAATCACATGCCGAACTACTGAGGCCTATGTTTGGCACTATGTTGGAGCACTGCCCCATGAAAGCCCTGATGGAAAAATTCCATATTTTAGGATTCCGAATCCAATAAAGAAAATGCATTCTTTTCCCAAACCCTATAAATAGAACATTGAGCTTATTTTCTAGGGATCTATCATACTTTTTGGCACAAGAGGCAAGGAATAGTACTCACCATTAGGGTTCTTCTTCCTTTCTTATTTTTTCTTCTTCTTTTCTTACATATAAGTAGCTAAAGACCCTTTTATGGGGCTGCGGCTATGAATGATTGTTAAACATTTATTTCTTTGGCTAAATTTGATTATCATATAAATTATTCTTGTATTCTTTATTTTATATTTTGATGCTTGGCCACCAATAAAATAAATTCATTTTCTACCCTTGAACTCAAAGATGAATAAGGAGATAGAACAGGGAATACAATGAGTACGATCTTTCTTGCATATCACTTATTTAGATTTGTGTTTAGGATTGACACCTACAAAACACCATGCTTGATTACAAAATAGGATGAAAAATAAATACTCAACAATTGAGCTTGTCTTCCCCCCTCAATGATGCAATTAGATGGTCAACTATGATAGGTGGTTAGAGGTCGAGAAATCATGATCATAATATAAATTTTGTAACTCAGTAATTTGATAATCATAGAAAATCCATGAAAGAGATGTGATACATGAACTCTTAGTATGTTGCAACCCTAGAATTGTCCTAATCACTAAAAGTCAATATTATTATTAAATTCTTGCATTCGTTTGTTTACAAATATAAATTGAACTTATTTGGCACGCTAAAATCAATAATTAGACTAGTATAATTAAGTAAAGTAGTTAATTGACAAGTTCATTAGGTTCGATGATCCATCTCTTTTAGAGCCACAATATTACTTGCATGACCATGTACACTTGCGTGTGCATTTGGAAGCAACATGTTTTGGCACCGCTGCCAAGGACTTAGAAATTATTATTTTTCTCAAGTTATACTTTTTTTTAAAATTTAATTAACCTTAATTTTTTTTTCTTTGAATATTTTGATATTCTTATTGATATGGATGATTAGGACAGATGGTGGTTGAGTAATAAGTATCCTTGTAAGTATTGTGGACCTCACTTGGATATCAAATGTCCTACTATTTAAAGGGAGGGTTGGGAAAATCTACCCAATATTTTGAACGAAATGTATGTCATATTTGTGGTGATCAAGATGGTCATTGGAATGGTTGTCCCAACTCTTATTTCGCTCCTCTGCACCCCTATTATCATGCTTGTTTTGTTTGTGATAATCACAAGAGTAATGAAGCAGAGGATACATAACAAGAACCTTAAGAGTGGTGCGAAGTTTGTGGAAGTAGCTAGCATATGGCTGAATATTGTGGGTCAAATCCAGAATTTATGAATTATGTTGGAAATGTGCAAAGGGGTGGTGGATCCAAAACCTATCGCAACACGTATAATCCAAGTTAAGAGAATCAACCGTTGTAACACCCCGTATCCGAAAAAGGGAAAAGGATCAATTTTGGGAAAAAACTGCAGGTGCCAGCCACGAGGGCCACCCACTGCCTGTGGATGGGACCACGGACCGTAGGTGTGGTCCGTGGATGGCCCTGTCTAAGGGAGGTCTAGAGGCTCAGGACCACGTCCTGACCTACGGACCGTAAGGTTCGATGGCCTAAATTCCACTTTCTAATGACCAACGACAATCCACCAGGACAGACCACGGTTCATCGACTGGGGTCCGTTGGTGGTCAGCTGACAATTATTTTCAAGGGCAGTTGAGTCTTTTCCTAATTAATTAGTTCCTATACTACGTTGTTTTACCCTTCACTAAGACCTTTATATAAGTATTTTCAACCCCCAAATTAGCCCATCCACTTTATTCTTCCAAAATCACAAAAGAAGATTAAATATTTCTCTCTCCAGAAACTTGAAGAAGAAGATTCAACCTAGGGTTTCAAGTCAAGGTCTCAATTCCTCCATTGAAGGCTAGCATTTGGATTCAAGGTATGATAGTTTTCATCCATGGATTCCTTCCATCCATGGAGTTCCCAAATTCCTCTATTTCTAAAGGTAGAATTCCCTAATTGAGTTAGGGTTTTCTTCAATATCATGGGTTCTCTTAAATATTAATTTAAAAGATTGAATTATGATCTCTTATGCATGAATTGGTGAACCCATGTAATCCTCATGTTTTTAAGTTATGAATCATATAATGTGGGATTTTGAGTATAAAGTAGGAGTTTTATGAAATTAAGCATGTATTCCAAGTGTTACATAAATTTATGATGAAATTCATATCTAACCCATGTTTTATAAATATTAATTATTGAAAGTGGATTTTGAACCTCAAGAGGTAAATTATGGACTTGTGCATTTTCTTATTAAATCTATACAAATGTTTTAAGGGTTCTTTGAGAGTAAAGTACCAATGATGATGTTGTGTTGTGAAAGGATATTCTCATAAACACATACTAGCATGATGTGAACGGTTTTCTCAGATAGAAAGGATTCTTAGGTTGAAAGACTTTCTCACCTAATTGAATAAAAGACTAAGGATCTACCTTAATGAAACTAGCTTGGATTGGTTGTCCAAAGACACCTTTCCATGGATAATAAGGTCAAGTAAGAAATGATTGTTCTGTGGGATTTATGCTTAGCATCGAGAGGTATTGACAATGAGATGGAAGCTCTCCCGTTAGTAGAGGTCGATTTCTAGAAGCAATCTCATAAGATGGAAGTTCTCCTGTTAGTGGAGGTCAGGTTTCTAGTAGCAATCTCCTTACCCCTTAACTATGTGCCCCCATAGGTTGATCAACTAGTGGATCCACTTAAGCTATAAGTTCATGGTTCTACCTTGGCAAGTAGGACAACCTTTTTTCTGTGTGGGAGACACGTGGGGATCATGTTATAGCTCACATGGTCTCTATGTCAGTTAAGGATAATTCCCCATATTAATAATGAACTAAGGTTACTTCAAGAAGTATCACATATGAGTTCAAAGGTTTTAAAAATGAAGTTAGCTTGCATTGACTGTGATTTTATGACTTATGTTTTCTAACTCTTTTATATCATGTTTTAGCTTGGTCAATTAAATGTCATGAAATGAAATGTCCTTTTTAGCATGATTTAACTGGTTTATGCGTGGCTATCATACTTGGTACATTGTTTTGTACTAACACATACTCTTGCCTACATTTCCCCAAATGTAGGGTCCGACTGTCAGGGTCATCAGTTTCATGGCTAGTGGTTGAGTTCGAGATTTCTGAGCTTTGGCGAGTCCTCATGCTTCGAGGACGGAGTTTTATTGTTGCATTTTCTTTCATGTATTTCTCTTTTCGACATGATGTATGGGCTACTCCCAATTTCATTCTCTTGTATTAGATGATTAGACAAGTGTTTTAGACTTCCGCATTTCTTTATAAAATGTTTTGGACTTGGACTATTATTTTACTCTTCTTGTTCTATTTCTTATGTTATGAGAGTTAAGTGGCTTGTATGGAGTCCCTCGGGGTTCTATACTCCATGTTACATCTAGGGGGTACCCCTGGGTCATGACAACTGTACTTTTATAGGGAGGTAATCAGTACTAGAATCAGATTCATACTCAGTGCCATCCTCAAAGCAATGGGTAGAAATACCAACAACAAATCAAGGGAATAATCAAAATGCCCTGCATGGGAAAATGAGTACAAACGAACTATTTAAGAGAATGATAGAAAGGATTGACAAGTTGGATGAAGCTCTACAAAAGTTATCTTGAGCAACCAGACGTTAGAGGAACATATTACAGAAATCAATGAAATGTTGGATAAATTTAACAATTATGAATTACAAAGTACAGGCTTAGATAATACTCAATTAGAGAAAGATATTGAATCCCAACAAGGAAAAAGTTATGAAGAAGAAGAGATAGTGAGCTAGTTTTGGCTACAAGAATAAGCTCAACTCCTATAGTTTCAAGAGTCTATTTGTGATGGTCTTACATAAATGAAAATCCAACTGACAAAAGAAAGAGTTGAGCTTACATAAGAAATAGATCAATTTGGCTCAGATATTCATGGCTTTGAGGCTCTCTTGAACAAAAAGGTTGAGGCGTCTGATGTTGAATCACCAATTGTCATGGATGATGACCAACTAATGGAGAAAAAGAAGTAAATCCAACCATGCAACTATACTTTATTATTGAGTTTCAACATTGAGAAGGAGTACAAAAGTGAGAATATTGTAAATAATGTTGCTTTATAATTGAGGCATCTGAGATGTCATTTTAAACATTTTCTACATTATGCTTGAATGACAACATGAAATTTGAGTAATATTAACTAGAGGAGGAGTGTATAGATGAGAAAAAAGTCCCTTATATCCCAAAGTTTTCTAGTCCACATCAACAAAATGACATTCCTCACATTAAGGCCAAGAACTACAAGATGCGACATCTATTACTTGATTCCTTTATCTTTATACCACCGCCCCTTGAGAGGAGCAGAAAAGTTGATGCAAAGCTAGAGGTACAATTCATAAGTTCAAAGTAGAAGAAAAAGTTATGAACTTAATTATGTCGAGCCACAACGTTAAATCAGGCGCTTATTGGGAGGCAACCCTATTTGTAATGTTGATTTTTATTTTTTTTAGTGTCATTTTTGTTTTGTTTTTATAGGTTTTGGAGAAGTCTAGGTATCCAAAATTTGGAACTAAGGAGCATGGCTAAGAATGAGTGTGGGTTGCAGATGACCCTTGATAAAAACTAAAAGGACATGCTATTAGCTAGGCCGAAGGGAGTTCTTCCTTTCACTATAAGCTTATGTATTGAATTGTTGTATTGGGGACAACGTCATCTTTTAAGTTTGGGTAAGGTATGAGTTTTTACTATTTCATTGAGTCTTTTCTTTTTGTTTTTTTAGGATGGGTTCCTCGGCTTTTATTTTTGGTTCTTTTCCTAAGGATACTCCATTTGAACCGAGTAGATATTTTTATTTTGTTTAGGAGAGTCATAGAAGTAGTGGCTTGTCCCAATTATGGATGGATGACGACCGTCTTAAAGGAAAATTAGTCATAGGTCGTATGATGGTTGACAAGTCGTAGATGGCATCCATACAAAGGTTTCAATCTTAGTGAAATTGTGGACTAAAATATTGAGTTCTATGGATAGGGTCTATGGACCTTAAGAATTTAGACGGACCATAGAAAGTTCTCGAGGGAAGTAAGGTGAAACTTAGGTTTCTGAGAGTTAGTTCCACAGGTTACCAATACGGACCATAGAAAGTTCTACAGACCGTAGGTCTAAAACGTAGGAACCATCCGATAGTTTTTAAGGGTATTTGGGTTTTTTTCTATGCATCTAATACCTATACTACGTCATTTTACCCCTATTACTATTTCTTATTCCTAAAACTAACCCCAAATCTTTCATTCTCTTCAATTCCCTAAATCCATCCAAGTTCATCTCCTTTTATTGTCTCTCAAGGTCAAGAAGAAGAAGCTAGGGTTCAAAATCAAGTATCCTTTGTCATCATTGATTATGGGGTTTTATCCTCAAGGTATGTAGGGTTCCATAAATGGGTTTCATTCACCCATTAAGCCCCAAGGTTTTCTTCAATTTTCCAATTCAATTATAATCAAATGGATTAGGTACTCATTCAATTCTTCATGAGTGCTATTTTTGTTGATTCAACTGTTTGAAATTTATCTTATGATTGTTTTAACTTAGCTACATGTTTTCCAATTGAAATCACATGAACCCATGCACTGATTATGATTTTGACTATGAATTGTAAAAGACATTAATTTAAGAAGAAATTATGTATCTATGAATGATGTTTTCATGAAGTATGCATGATTTATGGAAAAAGGAATGAATTATGATCTAGGTTTCCTTAAGATAATCATCAAGAGAATCGTGAAAGGTTCTCTCACATATGCATGAATTGTGTAAGGTTTTCTCACACTCAAGAAATTATGAATGGTGAAAGGTTTTCTCGCACATGGTTTAATGAGATAGTCTATGATGTTTTTAGCTTGGATAAGTAACTTAGCATCAAGAGAATATTGAGATGGAGGCTCTCTTGTTAGTAGAAGTCGAGTCTCTAATAGCAATCTCGTTTTCCCAAACTACATTCCCTCGTAGGTTGTCTTAGGTTACATAGTTAGTGGATCCACCTAAGCTAAAAGTTTAAGGTCTTTTTCTTGGCAAGTAATGACATCACGTTTCAGTGTGGGACTAAGACACCAGATTCCATGTTATAGCTCACATGGTCTATGTCGGTTAATAGTAAATATCCCACAAAAAGAACTAAGTTGTTCTTAAAGGTTTTATGAATCTTTACTCATGATTTTAAGATGCATTTACCATGTTCATGATTTATGATGTCTCCTTAAAGGTTTTACTATATTTACCTTGGTCATGCATTTCACGTTTTTTATTATGTCCTCTTATGATCATGTTTTCATGTTTTATGCATATCCCTCATACTTAGTACATTCCATGTGCTAATGCATACTTATTCCTACATTGTTTCACTAATGTAGGATCTGGCGATCTTTCTCTTTCCATTCGTGGCTAGTGGATTGTGTAGAAGATATGAAGACCTAGTGCGTCCTCATGTTTTGAAGACCATGTCACTTTTATTGTTGTCATATATCTTTAGTTTTCAGATGTTGTACATGGTGTATGGATTACGTTCCGACCCCCCCCCCCTTTTGATGTATTAGAATGACTTTTCAAGACTATGATAGACTTTCGCTTAAATGTCAAACACTTCACTTTGATATGAGATTCTATTGTTTCTATTATATTGTGTATTTGTATGTCAAGTGGCTTGTGTAGGGCTTCTCGTGGTCTTATATGTCATGTCACATCTAGGGTGTACTTTGTGTCATAACAAACTTGGTATTCAGAGCACAAGGTTTTAGAAAAGGTCCTAGGATGTCTGACAAGTCGCGTTAAGTAGAGTCTTGTTCATGAATTTGAAACACGCCACATTAATGAATAGGAGGCTACAAAAAATTTCTGAAACTCCATTTCTTTCATCACTCTAAAGTCATGAAATAGAGTATATCTCTATAAATATTCTTCTCCTAAATCATGTTCGGTCTATTTTAGGATATGGCCCCTAGAAAAGCTTACATGAGAAGGAATGTGGGTGAGAATAGTGGAGCCTGAGGTTCCTTCAGTTGCAGTTGACCCTTTGGCCAAGCAAGTGACTCATGCCAAACTCTGAGCCGCTTTTTAAATGTTGGCTCAAGCTATGATGACCCAAGCTAAAAGAGAGGCCATTGCTCCTGTGAACCAAAATATAGGTACGACAGTGACAAGAATAAGGGACTTCACTAAGATGAATCCTCCAAAATTCCATGGTTCTAAGGTTGATGAGGATCCTCAAGAGTTTATTAATGAAGTGTACAAGATAGTGAGAATTATGGAATTTTCTACGGTTGAAAAGGCAGAATTGGTAACTTATCAACTCAAGGGCGTTTCTCAAGTTTGGTTTGAACAATGGAAGAGTGAGAGGGCCTTTGATGCGGGTCCTCTTGAGTGGGACAAATTCAAAGAAGCTTTTCTTGATCGATTCTTTCCTCTGGAGATAAGAGAAGCGGAAGTGATCGATTAAATTCATTAATCTTCGTCAAGGCAATATGGGTATGAATGAGTATGCTTTGAAGTTCACTCAATTGCTAAGTATGCTTCCACTATGGTTGCTAACTCTAGGGCATGGATAATCAGGTTTGTGTCGAGTGTGTCCGATTTGGCAATCAAAGAGTGTCATACCGCCATGTTGATTAAGAAGATATCTATCTCTCGTTTGATGATACATGCCTAACAAATTGAGGAGGAAAAGTCAAGAAAGTCTAAGAGGACAAGGGCATATGATGGTGAATTTTCACATTCTAGGTCTGGTGGACATGGCGTCCTCAATTATGGAAAAAGTTTTCTGGTCAAGGTTCTTCTAAGTCTGGCTCCTAAGTTTAACAATGATAGGGTGTCTAACCCTAAGCCCTAAGGATGTGGGGGGTAATGGACCTTTTATTCTCGCTTGCTCAAGGTGTGGTACAAAGTATGATGGAAAGTGTTTAGCCGACACGGATGGTTGCTTTAAGTATGGGAAGAATGGTCATAACATTAGAGATTGCTTGTTGCATGCTACTAAAGGAAGAGATGGTAGTCAAGTTCAATCGAGTTGTTCCAGTTTGGGTGCTCCAAAGTAAAATAAATTTTATGATCTTTAGACTCGACTGGATCACGAGGGTTCCCTAGATGTGGTGACCAGTAAGCTGAAAGTTCTGCACCTTGATTTTTATGTCTTACTTGATCTGGGTGCTATGTTATCCTTTGTTACTCTTTATTGGCCATCAGATTTGATTATGGTCCTAAGTCCTTTCAAATCACTTTCATGTCTCTACTCCCATTGGTGATTCTATTCTGGCTAAGAGAAGTTAAAGAAATTGTCCTATTTATGTTTCTCATTGAGTCACTCATGTTGATCTAGTAGAGATTGATATGTTAGATTTTGATGTTATCCTTGGGATGGATTGGCACCATGAATGTTAGACTTCCATAGATTGTAGGATTCGATTGGTCACTTTCAAGATTCTGAAACCCCTACTCTTGAGTCAGATCCTATTGTAAATGAGTTTTCAAATATATTTCCCGATGATCTTCTTGGTATTCCTCCCAAAAGGGAAAAAATCTTTGGTATTGACCTTCTCGTAAATACGTAGCCTATCTCTATTCCTCCTTATCGTATGACCCTGATAAAACTTAAGAAGTTAAAGGATAAATTGTAGGATTTGTTGGATAAGAGTTTCATTAGACCGAGTATCTCTCGATGAGTGCCCAATGTTATTTGTTTGAAAGAAGGATGGTTCTCTCTAAATTGGCATTGACTATCGATAATTGAATAAGGCTACCATTAAGAATAAGTATCATATACCAAGGATAGATGATTTGTTTGATCAACTCCAAGGATTGAGTTACTTCTCTAAGATTGACCTTCGGCCGGGTTATCACCGATTGAGGATGAAGAAGAGTCTCGATATGGTCATTCTGAGTTTTTGGTGATGTCTTTTAGTTTGACTAATGCCCCAATGGATTTTATGGATTTTCTTATTAGGGATTTCAAGCAATATCTTCATATTTTTGTGATTGTGTTTATTGATGATATTTTGATTTTCTTAAGAATTGAGGATGAGCATGTTAAGAATTTAAGGATTTTGTTGCGAATTCTCAAGGATCAGGAATTGTATGCTCAGCTTAACATGTGTGAGTTTTGGCTGAGGTTTGTTGCTTTCCTTGGCCATATTGTCTCCAGTGAAGGCATCCAAGTCGATCCTAAGAAAATTGAGGCAATTAAGAATTGGCCTAGTGATGAGTTTGGGATTTCGACTCATTTAGAGCTTAATATTCATAGTTTTAGTGTCTTCATTGCTTATCTTATGCTCTAAATTTATTTTTGAGTGCTAATTTGCAGCTATGAAAGTAAAAGAGCAAGGCAAGGACATTATCGGACAAAAAGGAGCAGAAAAGCTGAAAAAAAGCTGAAGACAAGAAAAGTTGACGATCGCCAAGACCACTCGGCGACTCGCTGAGTAGTACTTTAGCTCGCCAAAGTTACAGCGTGCCAGCCCTGGGGAAAAACCTACTCGGCGATGAAAATGGTATTTCGGCGAACCGCCAAATGGATCAACGATAAGGATTCTGATCGCCGAAAGTTACAAAAGTTGAATGGTGAAGAGGCAAGTCAGGAAGGCGATGAAGAGAGACACTTGGCGCATCTCTGACCTAATCGACGATGCTCAACTAATTCCGCTGATCAGTCCAAAAGCTAAAAATCTGGAAGAGTATAAATGTGAATTTTTAAATGATGAAAAGGAGTTCCAAATTTTTGAGTGAATATTCTAAGTGTTTGAGAGTTCTTACTTAGAATTTTTTATCCCAAACACTGTTTTAGAGTTTTTGAGTAGAATTTTAAGTTGGGTTTTGATTTTAAGTTAATTTCAAGCATTGTGAAGACTCGAATTTTCTTACCCAGCTGATGGAGAACATAGTTGGTAATATTTTCCTACTTTTTATAATGTGTGGCTAAAACCCCCATTCTTGGGGGTGTGATTATGTGATTAATTGTCTCAATTAGCTTATGGGTGTTAGTAATTCTCACCTTAAATATGTCGCATCAATACATCCTTCACCAAGGTAAATAAAAATGGGCTAAGGGTTGAACCTTGGTGCAACCCTATCAACATAAGAAAATGCTCTGAGTCTCCTCCCACTGTCCGTACTTGGGTCTTCTCTCCATCATACATGCCCTTAATCAACCTAATGTACTCCATATGCACACCTCTAGCCTCCAAGATCCTCCATATGACTCCCCTAGAAACTTTATCGTAAGCCTTTTCGAAGTCGATGAACATCATGTGTAAGTTTTTTTTCCACTTCCAATACTGCTCCACCAATCCTCTTACAAGTTAAATGGCTTCTGTAGTCAAGCATTCTTGCATAACTTTGACCTGGTCCTCACTCTCATCCCTGCCACCTTCTTCCAGGCCTTCATAGTGTGGCTTAACAACTTGATACCCCTATATTTGTTGCAATTCTGAATTCCACCCTTCTTCTTGTACAACAAAATCATAGTACTCTATCACGATGCTTCAAGCATTTTCACCATCTTGAAAACAACATTAAACAACTTGGCCAACCATAAGAAATTTTACCAATGACAATGTATTCTAAATTTTCTTTCGTTTTCATTCGCAATACTTCAGATTTAGTCCACTTCACAGTTGGGACTCCATCAACGAAATTTATTAGCTATATTGGGATCGAATCTATGTTGACATTTTTGCTTAAGAGGTCTCATTGAGGGACGAGGGTTGCACCAAGGATGCATAATTGTTCACTGAATTAGGTAAAACTATAAGAATAACATGTTCCGAAGAATTGAGGGGGTGGGAGTGGATTGTGGAATCAATGTGAATTGCCTGATCAATCACCATCAATGACTGATCGTTAGCTGCCACCATGACGTATGATTAAGCAAATATGAGATTTAGCATGAAAAGAGTAAAGATATATATCGTTTGATTAGAGTTTGATTTACTTCCTTTTAAATTAAAACACTTATTTCTTTGGGAAGATTTTTTTATTTTTTTTTGGGAGAGAATTTGTTGAGAGTTGTCATCACTTCAACAAATCTCAAAAAGGTAAGTAACAAAAAGTCTCATGCTAGCTGACCCACAAAATCAATGTCAAATGATGTACAAACATTAACACCATTGGAAGAATAGAAGCTCACTTTTCTTTAACCAATTAGCCCCTCACAAGAAAAAATATATGTAAGAAGAAAAAGGAACTCTAACCCAACCTTGTCAACTGCAAAAACCGTTATATTTGATTTCAACTTTTAAAGAGATGTAAAAGAAAACAAATGGATTTTTTTAAATAGAAACACTATTTTCAATAATCAATAATAGTAATAAAAATAAAGCAAAGTACACTGTAATTGTTTTTTTCACTGGGAAAAACTAAATAAAACTTAACCAAAATCAAAACTGAAAATTCATAAAAGCATCTATAATATTATTTTAATATTTACTTAGGTAGAAAGTATGTATTATTTATTTATTTATGATAAAATTTCTCACATAATTTATCTTTTTTTTGTTTTATTTATTTTGAAGAAAGGCATAAAGATATAAATTGCTAACTCTAACCCCCTTTTGTTCCCCTTCTTTCTCTCTCTCTACTACTGTATTCTTCACACATCCTTCTCTCACCCTCTTCTCTTCTCTTTCCTACAAACCAAAGACTACACAGAGCTTCTTCAACCCAAAATATTAGAGCTCCCTCCTCCATATCTAAAACCCACTTTGTTTTCTTTTTCTTCTGTATCAAAATTCTCTCTTTTTCAATTTTTGAGAAACTATAAACAACTCATTCTCCTTCGATCTCCATTTTTCTTTTTTGCTGAAATTCTACTCTACAAATAAACCGCGGTGGGTTCAACAGGGACAGGAGCACTGTATTGTAGGTGAGAATTTAGTTTCCAATTTGGGGGAATGTAGGGTAGAAATAGAGGGTATTTTGCTCTTGTTGAGGTTGTACTCAAAATTGGGACTCTTTTTTTTTTCTTTTGCATGTAGGTTTATGAGATCTCAAATTGGGCTATTACTTGCAATACTATCGGTTTATTTTTCTACTTTAATGGGGTGTGAAGTGTAAATAACTTGAATTTCTTTTTGTTTCAATGCTACAGTAGAATTCGTATGGGTTGTGGTTGTTCAATGTTTTTGAAGAAATTTGTGGCCAAGTTTCTAGCTTCTGGTGATTGCCCATCTGGTTAATTTTCTCAGAGAATATAAAAGGTTCAATCTTTTTGCTGTTGGTTTTGTTTTTTGTTTTATTTCAAAGTTATTGGATGAATTTTTGTACTTTGTCTCTGGTTCTTATGTATGTACATGTGGTGCTAAGATCAATATTATTGGAACAAAATATAGAATAGAACATCTTAAATTAGTTTATTTTGGTTACAGTATATATTAGGGTTTCATGAAGATAAGTTGGAAGAGGGAAGGAGTGCCTAATGCTATTCTGTTACTGGATGTCAACTTCTTATGATTTAGTCTATTAATGTTGTTTTTCATTGTCTTTTTGATTTTCTGTTAAAGGGGAATGGTGTTATTATGAGTATCATCTTTGGGAAGTGGAAACATATTAAAACCTTGTTGCTGTAAATAAATTTAGTATTGTGATGGTCCTGAAAAGTGAATGGATATATAGGAATCATATAGTCGAGCATAACCAGTTTCGGATTGAGGCATAGTTTGATTCATTGGGGAAAATAAATTTAACAGTAAAACACAAACTAAGAAGATAAGACATGGTTTACTTTCCTTCCAAAACACCTTTCTTCTAAGAACTAGAAGAACAGGTTGAACAGAGGTCGATGCTTGTAGTCCATATTTGTTTCTTTAGGTTCAAAAAGTGGAGATTGCACTTCCTTGGTTGACCATGAATCTTGGTCTTGTCGAATCATGGGAGTGCTTTAACTGTTAAGATTTCTCCTGAAATATTTAAGTCAAGTGTAGGTTTGTCAAATGTTTAATTCATGACGCACTACCTCCCATTTACTGACTCCATAATGTGCTAGTATAGGTAGAATGAATGTAAAGCCTATCTTTGTGATTGATAGATTAAAATAGTTTGTTTAGGAAATTCTTAGTACAATTGTAATGTACACTCAACAATTGAATAAAAAAAATAATAGAGATACTTCAAGAATTTATTAATGCCTTATTCATACTTATCCAGTCAGTTTCGAAGCTTCTATAGTTGTTTTCCACCTTTCCTTTCCTTTTCGTTTCTTCAACCCAAATGAAGCCTCTGAAGCTGACCTCTTCTGCTTTAGCTTATAAATATGATTTTTGTTCTCTTCTAAGCTATGTTACACAAATTCGTTTGTTGTACGTACCGGGTAAGGGTGTATGCAAGGATTGGGTATAGCTATATCAAATTCTTTGCTAATTATTAGTGGCCTTTGAAGCTTTGTTGCCCGCATCCTCCAAAAGTACCACCGCATTCACGGTTACTTTCTTAAAAAAAGAAAAAAGATATGCCGCCGCATTCGTGTCGGATCCTCAAAAAATGTTTTTACATTTGGAGAATCCAACACTTGACCGACAACATATTTTGAGTATCTAAGAAACAAAGTTTTGAAGGATCAGAACAAAGTATCCACATGCTTATCGCACCCATTCAACAAGTATACGTCAAGGCTAGTGAAAGATTTGTACAAAAGTGGTTCTAACTTCTAAGAACCTTCCCCCCTTGCAGAGATTGACCAATTATCTCTCGCTCTTTATTAGTTTTTTCAACCCAAATGAGGCCTGAGAACTTATCTCTTGCGCTTTCATTTATGAGTATGACCTTTTATCATAAAACTGAATATGACCATTTATCAATAAAATGAATATGATCCTTAGTCCATCCAACAATGCACCTTTCTTCCTAATTGTGCAAAAATAAAATGGGGAAGAGTGAATAGAAACTAGGGTTCATTACAATAGGTAATACAGAACCAGTTTGGGTCTATGCCATGTGGATTGATATACATGGAAAGTTAAGCTTTCGTAAGAACTAAGAACAATGTAGGTGAAGTGAAATTAGATAGGATGATGCATAATTGTGCTTAATAGACAATTTAAAATCCAAGACTCAATCATTTAGAGGAATGATATAATAGGTGAAGATGAATGCGAAAAATTTATTATGATTAGCTTAAATGAAGATGTACTATGCAAAATATGTCTGACAAATTGAAAGGTAAGTTCTATTAAATGGTTGGGAAATTCGATATTATCATATGAGTGTGAATATTGGGCCTCTTAAGTTGGCCAATCCAATATATTCATAAAGGTAAATGTTGTAAAGATATTGATTTTAAGATGGATGTTTGGTCCTACGTGATTGGACAAGATCAGAAACGATGACATATGACAGAGGGTGCTATTAGCACTTATGGAAGATAAAATGAGAAAAAATAGTCTGAGATAGGTTGTCCATGTTCTATGGAAACATACAAACACCGTCTCCAAACACCAGTCCTTAGGTACGACAACATGGTGGTTAAATGTAATAAACAAGGTGTCGGGTATCACAAAGCCTACAATTCCTCAAAAATCAACATGAGTCTGGATAGGACTTGAAAATAATGGAAGTAGAAGATCCATAGAGTCGTTACCAACGAATAGGGGCTAAGAATTTGAATTAGATATTGTTGTTCACTTACATTAGTGCAGTTTCAGTCAGAATCTTTTAGTCTAGTTAGAGGCTCGTTTCTGTGTAGGGATAAGTGGGTGATTTGGAGAACACAAATCTGCCTTAAAACACTACTATTCAGTATTAGAATGAAATGGACCTGAATACATCAATGGACCCTATCAATTATCAAAAGTAGAAACATCAATTGATATAGATGATTCTTACAGTTGACACTGATTGTAGTTTGAGGTTGAGGATAGTTGATTGATTGATTGCTATGGATCATGGCCAAATAGCCAATCAAGCCAGAAGTTAAGAGCAACCATTGGGTGCCTGAAAAAAAGTCTCTTTCATTTGACAGTAAGTGGATCAAGCTTGTCATTTTAACTATATTTAAGGTTTCCACTTGACTTCAACGTATCTAGAATTCGACCACAAAAACTTGTCTCTGGACCTAGGTTTGCACTACAAACACTGAAACCTCTTAAAATTTCTCAGGCTGCCTAGAACATGATTAAAAAATTACCATGGAACAAAAGTACATCATGGCTGATGTTAAATTTGTCCAAGGCTCTCCTTTAGTTCTTACTCATATACTTATTCCTAGATATGATGTTCATGTTTTCCTGGGAATCCCAGGTTCTTCAGACTTGGTCCTTGTGGATAATAAACCAAATTATATTTATCTTTCCCACATTAGTTTTCCAACTTGAGTGTCCATAGAGAAAGGGTTCTATAGTTTTAGATTTATCAAAAAAAAACAAATTGTTCCAGAATTTCAGTCAAAATTCACTTTCCTTTCCCTTAGCTCTAGTGTGGTTCTTTTAGATTATGTGTAGACTCGAATACACTCTTGCTATGGGTAAAGAGACGACATGGTCTAGATATGATGAACTGTGGAACTGCGTTACAGATTATTGCCGTTAAAAGAAGAGGTTTCTCCATTTCTAAACTTGTCCCGGGGATGGCAATTCACCCTGCTGAGTGTTAATTAACAATGGGATCAACTTCTGTTCCTTTCCTCATTTATTCTGTAATAGAGGCTCCTCTCAAGCATGTGCAAGAAAATTGTAATTTCAACTGTACATGGCATCTCTGCGGCAAGTTAAAAGTGATGTGATAATTCAGCGTTTCTTTCTTTTATTTGTTTTATTCTTCATTTTCCTGACATCATATTTTGGAAAGGATTTTGATGAATGTATCATATATATATTAGGTTATAGTGGACATATGTCTTTTCGGAAGTATATTCTCCCTTGTGATGCACCATCTGGAAGTATGAAATCATTGAACATATCTGGAAAGGCTAATCAAAATTCTCAGCCATCTGATCCACAAAGGTCAACAGAGGCTGATGTGGACATCGACATGGGTGAGGTCTATTTTTTGATTATGCATTTCCTATCAGCTGGGCAATGTCACAGAACTTATGGGCAATTCTGGAATGAGCTTCTGGAGCATCAACTTTTACCCCGTAGATACCATGCTTGGTATTCAAGGAGTGGAGCACCAAGTGGTGACGAAAATGATGATGGGAGGTCTTTCCCATTAAGTTACAATAGATTGGTGGAAAGGTAACCTTTGCTCCCCAATTCATCAAATGCCAAGGATATATGACTTATCAATTCCTCTTTAACCAATCTCTTGTCATGTATTTCTTCTTTTAAATCTCCATGTTAGTAACATGTTTTCTGAATGACATTGAAGTACAGTTTATGAATTGCTTTCAGATTGAAAGATGTTACTCTCTGTGATAGGCCTTTATCTGTTGATATTTGATAAGCATCAAACTTGTGAAAACTGAGGTCGTTCAGTTGTTTTGATTCAAGAATGAAGCCATTTGTACAAATTACAGATAAAAGAAAATCATCTGGTTTATTGTAAATGTTGTTTTTGTTTGACTGTTAATCTCTTATTGATCCCTTTCTTCCCTCCAGCCTTTTATAAACAGTACTTTTGGTACTTCCCTCATCCTCTTTTGAGAAAATCAAAGTTGTTAGGATCATACTCTCCCTCTTTCCTGAGTTATGTTTGCTGCTTACTGTGTTCATAGTTATATAGTGTGTGATGTATCTAGGTACTCTCACGTGGGAAAGGATCACTTGGTGAAGCTCTTAAAACAATTATTGTTGAGTGTGAAAGCCCCCCCTCTGGGTATGGTTGGTGGCAATACAATTAATGCAGCAGCTGTTCCAACTCTGCTAGGAACTGGTTCCTTTTCACTTCTCAGCAGTACGTCCTCTAGTTTCACTACTCTTCACTTGGTTATCAAGAAATTTCATGAGTTCTTCATGCTCTGTGAATTTCAATGTCTTAAATATTAAGATTCCATCTGTGTCATTTCATGTGAAGCAGATTGAATGAGCACAAAGCTTAAATATTTATTTCATTTGTATTAGATTAGTCACAGTGATTTAAATACGTTGAAGGAAACAATAATGATTTAAAGTTAGTTCATGGAGAATGTGTCACATTATAGTTTAAACATGTTTTTCTGGGTTTTGCAGAAGTCCTATAGAGTAATATTATTAGTAGAATCCTGCCTAGTAAACATTCGGTGCCAAAACTGGCGAATGGAGGGGGGGGGGGGGTAATTTCATGTCCTTGACAAGAACCATTATGCACCACTTGATGAATCCCCGAGTGGTAGAGGGTTTTACTTTCTTCTTTCTGTTAGCTCTCAATTACCCTTAAACTCTCTTCCTCTCAGGTGATCAAGATCAGAGGAATGATGAAGTTAAGCCTCCAGGTCACTTACGTTGGCCGCACATGCTAGCAGATCAGCTGCGTGGACTAAGTTTGAGAGAAATTGGTGGTGGATTTTCTAAACACCATCGTGCACCATCTATCCGTGCGGCGTGTTATGCGATTGCAAAACCGTCCACTATGGTGCAGAAGATGCAAAATATTAAAAAAGTTCGAGGACATAGGAACGCAGTTTATTGTGGTAACTTCTTTGGTTTGCATGTCTTATTTTTATATCATCGCCTCTGTGGACTCAATGATAACTATCTTTCTGAGTGGCTGAGTGCCCTAAGACTTGAGTTATATAACTTCATGTGTAACTTCTTACTTTGTCTGAATGTTTACCCTTAAGCAAAAGTAAGTAGTGGTCCCATTTTGACGATACTGTTCGCAAACTGTGCTACATGGTGTGTGTGTAATTTTTGACATTGGGTAACCATAAAGTAGTTTTATTTTGATGATCATCATTCTGCTTTTGCTGTTATGTAGAGTTGTGAATTTTTT
>JAJOOD010000705.1:0-47704 GCA_029582525.1 Solanum tacnaense
ATGAAGACTTGGTGAGTCCTCATAGATTCGAGGACAATACCCAATATGTTCTTTTATGTCTTTTTAGTATTGTTTAAGTTGTGTACGGGATTAGTCCCGAATTTTGTACTCTAAAGTATTAGATGGTTTTGAGACATCATGTAGAAAGTCTTCCGCTTGCTTTTTTTTTATGCAATGTTTTCTTGGTAAAGAAAGTTTTAAATTACTTATGGTTTTAGTGTCTATGCGATGAATGAATGCTAAGAGGCTTGTATTAGACCTCTTCGAGGTTGAGTACGCCAGTTACGACTAGGGGGTGCTCCCGGGTCGTGACAGAAGCGCATCCATTAAGTACTCTGATGGTTGTTCATTCACTTGATGTGAATAAGGATCCATTCTGACCTCAAGAAAAGGAAGAGGAAATCCTTAGTTCTGAAGTACCATATCTTAGTGCAATTGGTGCACTAATGTATCTTGCTAATACTACAAGGCCTGATATAGCTTTTGCTGGTAATTTTAGCAAGGTATAGTTTTTCTCCTACTAGGAGACATTGGAATGGGATCAAACACATATTGTCATATCTTGGAGATATACAAAGCAGTCCATCGTAGCCACTTCATCAAATCATGCTAAGAAAATAGCTATTCATGAAGCAAGTAGAGAATGTGTGTGGTTAAGGTCTGATACATCTCATTCGAGAAAAATGTGGTTTGGAGTGTGATAAAATACCCACCACTTTATATGAAGATAATGCAGCATGCATAGCACAACTTAAGGGAGGATTCATAAAAGGAGATAGAACAAAGCACATTTCACCAAAGATTTTCGATACATATGAACTCCAGAAGAATGGTGATATAAATATGCAACAGATTTGTTCAAGTGACAATGTGGCTGACCTATTCACCAAGTCTCTACCAACTGCAACTTTTAAGAAGATGGTGCACAAGCTTGGAATGCAAAGATTCAAGTGTCTGGACTGATGTTCTCATTAGGGGGAGTTAATAAGCATTGTACTCTACTTGCCTTACGAGGTTTTGTCCCACTTGGTTTTCCTTGTAAGGTTTTTAAGGAAGCAGCCTAGATGTGTATTAATAGATATGTGTACTCTTTTTCCTTCAGTAGAGTTTTTTTTTTTTTTTAATGTTTTTTTTGTAAGATTTTTTACAAGGCACATCATTTATGAGTTAGACATTTAGGGGGAGTGTTATAAAGTATTTGTATTATAGTGAATGTCTACTATGTGGAGTCCTTTTAGGGTATGGTTAGGAATCCTACTTGGGGACCAAGTTAAATTTCCTCTATAAATAGAAGGATCCTCTTAATTGTAAAATCATCCCTCAAGAGAAATAATAAGTCTTCTTTTCTCTCTACTTCCTTCTTCTTATTCTATAGTTTCATAACAATGAGATCCTTTTATGATTTAATAGGTCTACAATAATTAGGAAACACACATTTGAGAATATGAGGGGCTAATATCTTGAGACAAGTAAATGAAAGGTGTCAATTAAGTCTTGCTTTGATTTTTGGTGACACTTTGACCAAGAAAGAGTCAAATCCAGTTTAAAATGTAATAAAGTAAATCTGAGACCAAATTAACATTTTCAAAACTTTCTAATATTTTATAAAATACAAAAAAAACACTTCATTTTTCAACTTTTGTAATTCTATCCAAACCATTTTTTAAAAAAAAAGTAAAAGAAAATAAAATTTTCTCTTCTTCTTCTCCCAACGTTCTCTCTTCTCTTTTTCTTCTTCCTTAGAAAATCAGAAAATCCGACTATAAAAAAAGTATTCTCCCCCATTATCCTATCTTCCTCCTCATCTCCGGTCGTGACTCTCTCCTCTTTGTGAACTGACGATTGTGTTCGACTTAAAATGGGTAAGTCATTTTTTTGAAAGATTTTACAATTTTCGAACAATACTAAGCTTTTTTCTTGGGTTAATGAACAATAAATTGTTCTATAGATGTGAAAATTGAATAATGGTGCCTATTATTTATTGTTTTTGAAAGAAAATCAACAAACTCAAAAAACCCTAATTTTGAGGAAATGTATATGTATTGTTAACATTCCGTGAAAATTCGTTATTTGTTGCTTTTGTTGTTCTTTTTGTGACCATTTTGTTCATATGTTTTTAGAAATATAGTCTTGTTCAGTTGTCGAACATATATTTCATTTGTTGAAAGATGTGTCGTATGTTGCTACATTTTAGTGACATGTTGGTATATATTCCTACAGAGTTATCATATGTTGGAACATATCACCTATGTGTTACGGTAACAAAATGGTCATTTGTAGTAACAAAAGATTAATATGTGGCACATGAAGATTCATCTGTGGCAACAGAAGGTACATATGTGGTAACAAAATATCCATCTGTGTCAACATAAGTATAAATTGCTACCCATTACTATTTTATAATCAATTGTAAACTCTCAACCTTTTTTTATTCACCTTGTAGATGAAATGATACGAGAAGCTTCATCCATGACAACAACTCAATTTTTTATTGGTGTTGCTTCCTTTTCTAACATCAAATGCTCTTTTTGTCTATGCGAAGAATGTGAGCAGCAACATGATTATTTTATTAGTCGTGATAAAGAACTCACTGATATTTTTAAGGAAATGACTTATAATATTGATGTCCATACATCCAAGAAGATTTCACAGCCTTTGAAGTGCAGGAGGTTGAAAAAATCTATTTCCCAATCACTAACTATAATTAGTGAAAGAAAAAAATCAATGACTACTGTTCCAGTGTCACACTCAAACCCAAAAGGCAAGGAGAAGGAGAAGGAGAAGGAGAAGGAGAAGGAGGAGGGGGAGGAGAAGGAAAAGGGGAAGGAGCAAGAGAAGGAGAAGGAGAAGGAAGAGAATGAGAAGAAGCAGGAAAAGGAGGAGGAGGAGCAAGAGAAGAAGAAGGAGAAGGAGAAAGTGAAAAAGAAGGCGAAGGAGAAAGTGAAAAAGAAAGCGAAAGATAAAGAGAAAAAGAAAGAGAACAAAGTCAAAGTCGTCAGTTGTGATGTGAAGCAACAATATCTATTTGAAGGTTTTAACATTGACGACGAGGGTTCAACTAAACTAATGTCATCCTTCTCGCAATGGATAAACGAGGGTCTTTACAAGCATCATACATAAAAGTAAAGTCGTTCAACTATTATTAGTATTTCTTCTTGTTGTCCACTAAATATTTATTTATAATAATTACAAAATTGCATAAGAGACAAGGATGATCACTACTTAGCCAATTGCTCGTATCTTGAGTTCAAACAACTTGATTTTTTAATTGCACTTGCAAAGAAGAAGGACTGGTTCTACGTAATGTCTCAACCCAATAAGTGCTGGACTGATGAGGTAAATTCATGCCCACTTTTATCTTTTGATGAAGACATGAATACATACAAATAAATTGATACAGAAAAACACTTGTTCATGCATCTGTGCAGTATGTGGATGTCATTTTATACTATTTGCGGAATAAGTCGAAGCAACAGAGCCATTCTAAATATCGATATACCACTACTAATTGTTTTTTCACAACATACATTGACAATGCCAGTGTTGTTCCTGAATATGAGAATAAAATCGTTGGCACTATCAAAGGGTTTGATATACTTGCTGGACTGCCTTGGCACCTAACAGATGAGGTTTATGTCCCTATAAATTGTAATTGGGAGTTTCATTGGGTCTTGACAGTCGTTGTATTAAAGGAACGATGCATAAAGGTGTATGATTCGATGTCCTCATCTAGGACTAACAGAAAATTGTGCGCCGAGATTCAAAAGTTGTCTACAATGTTGCCAAAGTACCTTGAATCCAGCGGATTTTATGAGCAAAAAGACCGAACCTACTGGTCAGTTCTTGAATCTTACCAGGGCAAGAACAAATCTCACCCATTCGAAGTCATACGTGTTACTGGTATTGCCCAACAAGCAAGCAATAGTCTGTAAGTTGTATCACATTAATTTTTTATTCTTACCACTATCGAAATGTGATGTTAATATTAGGTTTATTATATTTTCTAATTGATGATATACCATGCAGTGATTGTGGAGTTTTTGTCGATGCATACGCTGAGTTTTTGAGTGATGGACTACAAATACCATCTGATGGAATTATTTCTCAATCCCTTCGCTTGAGATATGCTTCACTCCTATGGAATTATGGGATTTTAAAGGCTCGGAGTGGATATGTTAGTAACAATGAAGACCCACAGAGGCCTAGACCTAAAAAACAAAGTTCAAAGATGAACATGTTGTGGTTACCACCATTAATTAGATTGATGGTTATGTATACCATTGTGAGTTACCTTTTTGTTGATAAGTTGTATAAAACAATTGGTGAAGTGTTAATTTTTGCTGATATTATTAATATTAATGATTATTATTATTTTTATTTTGTTGGAACAAATGTCAATTTTGATGGAAAGGAAGAAATGTGGTGTGTGTGGCAACATATATAACCTCTGTTGTAAAAAATACCACAGAATTATCTGCATGTTCCCCACCAGAAAGGATACATGTGGCAACATATGTCACAGAAAGGATACATGTGGCAACATATATCACAGCAAGAAGATATGTGGTAACATATGTCATAGAAAGGAGATATGTGGCAACATTATATTGTCATCAATTATTCATTTTTGCTGATAATATTAATATTAATGATTATTAATATTATTTTTATTTTATTGGAACATATGTCAATTATGATGGAAAGGAAGAAATGTGGTGTCTGTGGCAACATATATAACATATGTTGTTAAAAACACCACAAAATTATCTGCATGTGCCCCAACAGAAAGGGTATATGTGGCAACATATGTCACACTTTGAATTGTCAAAATTTTAAAAAAAATTGAAAAGGTTTAAAACAATCGTACCTTCATTCTTCCCTCTCTCCTCTCCTCTATAAAAGGTCGTTTCATATTCCAAATTAAGTTTATTTTTACTAATTTCCATTTTCTTGTCTCTTCTTTCCTTCCTTTCTCTCGTTCCATTATTCCTTCACAGATCAAGATTGTTGTTGCCATATAAATTCTAGAACATCAGTGGTAATCTGTTGTGATCCTCTTCTACAACAAGGCGTCGTTGCCCTCATTATTTCTAGTTTATTGTTGATATCTTGTTAGGTAAAATTTAATTAGGATTTCGATAAATACTTACTGGTATTAAATTAGGACATTTTTAGTGGTTTTATCACTTATTTGTTTGTAGGATGGTTGGATAGTTATTCCTTTTGAAATATTTTCTGATTTCAAAAACCTTAATTTGTAGTTCATTGGTTAGGGTTTACGGAGGGTTTTGTGGTTTGTTGGTTGGTTCATGTGTGGTATTGAATCGTATTTGTTGTTTGTGTTTGGTTGTTGTTAGTTTTGTTAAGAAAATTTTTATTTTTGTGGTTGCAGATACAAATAAAATGGCTCCTGTCAAAAGAAAAATTGTATTAACAAAAGAAAAAACTGATACAATGATCCAGAAGAGGCCTAGGACTAGAACCTGTAGGAAAAAGAATGAAAATTCGACTACCACTCTTTTAGAAGAACTAGCATCTGAAGCAGTTTCTTCTTCTCAAGTAGAAGCAGAATTTTCTCAAAAAGAATATGACGAAAGAGAAAAAGAAAAAATGAAGTAGATGATGATGGAGAAAGAGCAGAAGAAGTTGAGAAAGAAGAGGGAAATAAAAAAGAAGTTGAGGAAGATAAAGGAAAACAAAAAGAAGTTGAGGAAGAAGAAGTAAAAAATAAAGAAGTAGTTGAGGAGGAAGAAGAACAAATAAATGAAGTTGATGAAGACAAAGGAAAACAAAAAGAAGTTGAGGAAGAAGAACAAGAAAAAAATGAAGTTGAGGATGATGGGATCAAAACTATCAGTGCACACACTTTTCCTGTGCATTTGTATCCTAATGCTACTGGTGATAGCATTATCAGGTCAGCAATGGCAAAACCTTTAGACACCTTCAGGATCACCCTTAAGCAGAATGGTTTGGAAGATTTTTTTTCGGAATAGTTGTTTTAGTCATTTTCTTGATTTTCCAGAGAATAATAATGCACGTTTTCAAATGACATGGTCTATGAACTTCTGAAAAGAAGGTTCATTTTTCAGAATCCTGAAAACAATGATGAGGTTTTGATTAATTATTGTGGCAATGCCACTCTTCTTTGCCAGAAGAGAGTTTGCCATAGTTTCAGGGTTAAAATGTCATCCTCCTTCTGAGCCAGTCCTTGAATTCATAGTCAAAAAAGAACCATGGAGACGAAAGAAAGGAGGAAAAGAAGAAACAAGACAGTCAACTGAGGAGCAGGACTTGATTTCCCTTGTTGGCACAAGCTTCAAAAATTCCGATTTAATATATTTGTTGAATGTCGAGGATATACCAAGGAAGCACAAGAAGTCATTGTGCTTACTTTGGTTTGTACATAATGTACTTTTGGCCAAAGATCTCAACAACAACATATCCCTTAAATGGGTGAATTTATCTCAGGATATTGAGGCTTTCAACAACTATCCTTGGGGTCATCAGAGCTTTGAATTAACTGTCAAATACTTGTTGAAACCTTTAGGACCAAAGACAAATAACTTATTTGGCTTTCCATGCGCTTTCATGGTAAAGATAAATGTTCTTAATCTTTTTATATTATATTGAATAATTCAACATTTGATTTGTAACATGTTTTCCTTTTTTATAGGCTTGGGCATTTGAAGCCATTCCTCATTTGACCCATCAAGTAAATGCAGAAGAAGAGATCTCATCTCCAAGGATATTGAGATGGTTGAGATAAAAATCAAAAACTGCCAAAAAAATTCCAGATCTTTATAACCCTCCTCATGATGTAGTAAGTTATTATTATATTACACCTATATATGTAGCAACATGTGACCCAAATGTTGCTACAGATGACTCATATGTTGCTACATATGATCCATCTATCGCAATATATGATACAAATGTTTCTACAGATGACTCATATGTTGCTACAGATGATCCCTCTGCTGCAACATGTGACACAAATGTTGCTACAGATGCCCATATGTGTCAACATATCACTCATCTGTAGCGACATATGACACATATGTTGCAACATCTGACCCAAATATTCTTACAGATGACTTATGTTTATAATTTTAGGTTGTGCATCCATGGCTTGTCCCAAAAGAAAAGGAATTGCAAATGTCATAACTAATTACTCTAGGGTTGGTTGAAACCTTATTTGATCCTGTTGTGGATAGAGTTAAAATGGGATTGTCTTGAGAAAGAACCATCAAAAGAGACAGAGTTGTTAATGAATTAGTTGTTTTTTATGGGGGTGATGATCGTGGTATTGATGCTGGTACTGGTGCTGGTGCTGGACAAGACCAAGGCGCCACCTCTTGTAGAAGATGCTCTAGCTTTCTCTGTGAGTAGTGCAAGAAACAAGATGAAGATTCTCTCATGTATCTTCAAATATTGAGTCAGGCTGTCAATGAATTTAAAAACAAGACGGGGGTGGGGGTTAAGGTCATTCCATCAAAGAATGTTCGGCATCCATATACTCAACAGGCCAAGAGGAGGAAAATATCCTTTATCAAGGAAATACAAAATTTGAAGAAGAAGATCTTTGGAGAATTGCCAATGACCGTAGGAGAGGAAGTACTGGAGTTCAAGCATGTGAATGTTTACAAGCGTGTGACTATAGCTGAAAAGAACAAACTGGTGGACCTAGCGAGAGCAAAGGATCTACGTGTAGAATACGGCATGCATTGTTTTCATGGAGAAGATTTCAGGATCATGACAAGCTTGGACGTTTGGTGGGAAGACTGGGTAATGTTTCTCTTCTAGTACCTTCAATTTATAATGTTCATTTGTTTTATCTTTTCAATGATTACTCTTCTTTACTCTTTAATATTATTTTTTATTTCAGTATGTTACTGAAATGCTTAGCCTCATGCTGGAGATGAATGTGAGATAACGTGAGTACTATGATTCCACAGATAGAATCCTGGATCTCAACTTCTATTCCAACTTCAAACTAAGATATGACGAAATGAGCGAAAAGGCAACAATAGTTGGTGGCAGAAGCTTTACGCAGTTAATTAATGAGTTTGAATGGGATGAAGATATGATTAACTATGTCAGGGGTATTAGATCATATTCTGGAGTTATCGATTGGATTGGTGCAAAAAGGCTTTTGGCAGTCATGAACATTAACAAAACTCATTTTGTGACTCTTGAGATCCTCTTGCACGAGGGTCGCATGAATGTTTATGACTGCCTGCTGATGGGTATGGAACATGCCAATTTTTTGACTTTCATACAACCTCTCTTCGAGTTGCTGCCAAAATTGTTGAAGCAAAGTGGAATAATGAAGCATTTGCCAAATAAGTTCCTCAATGAACCATGAGAATTTATAGGTCGATTGGAACCCATGGTAACAAATGATAGAAAAGCCGCGTGCGCGTCATATTAGCCTGCATTTATTGAGCATTTGATTACCAGGACATAAATTCAACCTCCTAAAACCCTGTTGTGTGACAATGCAGTTCGTCGAATGCAATGGGTTTGGGCTGCTGGGATAGTTTCTAGGAGCTTGAAGCCTTGATAATGCATTTGTAATTAAAGACAATGTTTTATTTTATCACTTATGTTATTTTATATTATATTGAGAGCAAGTACATAGTATGTGACGTTATATTGAGAGCAAGTACTTGATCAAATGTTGTTACATATGTCTCATTTGTAGCAACATATGGGTCCTCTGTAGCAACATATATCTCGTATGTAGCAACATATGTGTCATATGTAGCAACATATGGGTCATCTGTAGCAATATATGTTTCATATGTAGCAACATATGGGTCATTTGTAGCAACATATGCCTCAAATGGTCAAACGTTGCTACATAAGGGTGACATGTCACAACATTTGAGGCATTGTAGCAACATATGTCTCGTATATAGCAACATTTGACTCATATGTTATGTTAAGAACAAGTAAAAATGTTGGAACAGGAGTGCAAAACTACGTTTATTTATTTTATTTCCACAACTATGATAATTTTAATGGTTGTACACAACTACATATGAATTTTCCATCCTCCACAGTGTTCTTCTTGGTAATGCTTAAAAATAGAAAAAAAACCACAACAAACAACACGAAGATTAGCTTCCAGTTGTTACAACATTTGGTCCTCTTCTTCTCCTTCATCACACATTTGTTACTTCTTTTAATATGATTTTCATCATCAATTTCTAACTCCTTAATTCTGTTCGCCAATCTCAGAATAACGAACTTGGATCGAATATCAACATCTTCACGATCCCTCCATCTAAAGAAGTTGCATGCATTTTCCTAAAATACACACCACAAAGAAATTTAAATTAAAAAAAAACAAAATAAAGAGAAGTCTCCAGACTAAGATGTAGAAATGTACATACACGATAGCATGGACAAGACCAAATTCTTCGACCTGGATTGTCCTTCGACCATGAAGTTTGCATTGAAAGTAATTCTCCATGTTTGCAACAGATTTTCACACCCAACATGGGATCATTTTCATCATTACAAATTTGGTTCAATATTGCATTTGACATTATATCAAAAGTAACAAAAACAAACAAAACTCATTCATTAGATCTAGATCTAGAGTACTGATCTATATTTAAAGAACTCAGAAATTCTTACCCAACCACTATATTGCAAAATTAATGATTTTACTGATTTGACAATACATGACAGTGTTGAGATTTGGTTTAACGAAAGGCCAAATATATTAGTTGCGGGTTAAAAAACAAAGAACAGAAAAGACTGACAGAAAAAAGACTGATGAAATAAAAAACATCATTATATCCCATGCACTCTAGAGATCCGAGATCTATGCGAAGAGAGAGGAGAGAGAGAAAGCGCGAAGAGGAACCGAAGTGACAAGAAAGAAAATGAAAACCCTATTTTTGAAATGAAAATGAAAACCCTAATTTATATATATATCCATTCTAGAAATGAAATAATGGGCTTATTTTTGGGCTTGCCTATGACTTTTATAAAGTACTTACACTTTATAAGTTGTTGCAACATATGCCAATTATGTGTACATGCAAGTAGTATCACCATCAATAGAGAGGAGTTCAACCATATAAACTTGGGGAACATTAAACATAAACATAAACATGTCATTGATAGTTGTTAGTTGGACTACTAACATGCAAGGCTAGGCAAGACTACATAACAATATTTACAAGGCCTTAACGCCAACAAAAATAACAAAATTTACATTTGAAACGCTCTAGCCCATTGATAGTTGATATAGTGACATGCAAGGCTAGGATAGGCTACATATCCATATTTACAAGGCATTAACACCAACAAAAACAACAAAATTTACATCTAAAACGCTCTAGCCCTATACTTCTACCTCAGCCAGCAAAGAAGGACTTGACTGGAGGATCTGGAGTCAACATTAAGTGATTAAACCTGGAGGGGCATCACCATTCTTTCTTGAAGGGTGTTGGATTAGAGCTACCCATGCACTCTGTCACAAGACCACCTACAGAAAAACAAACAACCATAGTTAACTACCCCATACACGCTGTTACAGTAGACATGATGTTATATATAAAGTAAGAATACTTACCAAATGATGAAGCTACCCTCCATTAGACAAGATCTGACAAAAACAAACAACGAACATCACCCATGCACTGAGAACACAAATGAAGAAAACACCATATTAACTGAGAACAACATAATTACGTTGATCACCCACAACAAAAGCGTGCGGAGACTTAAATTTGTCAAAGGTGGTAACATCTTCTCAAGGAAATTTGAGTGTGATGAGAGGAGGAGAGGACATAGAATAAAGGAAAGAAAATATAAAACGAGAGTTTATTTTTGTGAATTAAGGGAACCCTAATTAACCCTTTTATAATGAGTGAGAGTGAGTGGAGTGTGTGTTAGTGGAGTATTCTAGAATGATCTGTTACATTACATGTTGAATTAACCCCAAAAAGACCATTTTATGATATACATATGTTGCCACATATGACATGTCTATTGAGATTTATCAAACAGAACGTGCATATGTTGCCACATATTACACTTCAAGGATCGGTTAATAGATAAATTGAGCGATTCAGAAATGGGAAAATGTCAAATTTTAGTACTTTGAACCATAATTAAGCAATAAAAATACTCTATAACACTTCGAACAATGATTTACAAGGGTGTTCTATAACTATCATATGAAGTTACTTGGTCATTGTATGATGAACTAGACTAGTGGGATGATAGTCTTTGTAAAAATAATTGATAGATTTGAATGAAGGTTGTTGTATTAGACCATAATTTTGTACTTGGCCATGTTGTAGGACTATATATAAGTGTTACATATTGAATTAGGTGACAATTTAATTGAATTAACCCCAAAAAGACCCTTTTACGATATACATATGTTGCCACATATTCTATGTCTGTTGCGATTTATCAAACAAAACGTGCATATGTTGCCACAGATGACACTACAAGGATCGGTTAATCGATAAATTGAGCGATTTAGGAATGGGAAACTGTCAAATTAAACCAAAATTTAGTACTTTGAACAATAATTAAGCAATAAAAATATGCTATAACACTCGGAACAACGATTTACAAGGGTGTTATATAACTATCATATGGAGTTACTTGGTCATTGTATGATGAACTAGTGAGATAATAGTCTTTGTAAAAATAATTGATGGAATTGAATGAAGGTTGTTGTATTAGACCATAATTATGTACTTAGACATGTTGTAGGACTATATATTAGTGTTATATGTTGAATTAGGTGACAATTTAATTGAATTAACCCCAAAAAGACACTTTTACGATATATACATGTTCCCACATATTACATGTCCATTGTGATTTATCAAACACAACGTGAATATGTTGCCACAGATGACACTTCAAGGATTGGTTAATTGATAAATTGAACGATTTAGGAATGGGAAAATGTCAAATTGGACCAAATTTTAGTACTTCGAACCATAATTAAGCAATAAAAATATGCTATAACACTTGGAACAACGATTTATAAGGGTGTTATATAACTATCATATGGGGCTACTTGGTCATTGTATGATAAACTAGTGAGATGATAGTCTTTGTGAAAATAATTGATAGAATTGAATGAAGGTTGTTGTATTAGATCATAATTCTGTACTTAGACATGTTGTAGGACTATATATTAGTGTTACATGTTGAATTAGGTGACAATTTAATTGAATTAACTCCAAAAAGACCCTTTTAGGATATACACATGTTGCCACATATTACATGTCTGTTGCGATTTATCAAACAAAATGTGAATATGTTGCCACATATGATACTTCAAGGATCAGTTAATTGATAAATTGAGCGATTTAGGAATGGGAAAATGTGAAAAAAAATTAGATTAAACATTTTATAAAGAATAAATTCAAAAACAGAATGTGCATATGTTGCCACACAAGAAAATTTAATTATTACAGAAATTTAACTACTTCATCTTTTTCTAAATCACACCTATATAATTCACAACGAAACTGGAGGCTTTGAACAGTGCAACAAATTGGTCTTTCTCCCAACAAATGAGGTTCTGGCACCCATCCATATAAAGTATATCGCAACTTCTCTCGACGTTTTCTGAGTTTTAGTGGAGTCATGTTGTCAATGAACATTAAGCCTTCTCTCATGGATTCACCTCCATTGAAGATTGAAATTATGGCAAGCACATAGGATGCACCAATGTGGCCACCGTCTTCTACTTGACTAAGCATTCCCAATCCATTTGAATCACTATGTTTGAAAAAATAATACTACAAAAAATAACACATTTAAAATGCAAAATACATTGATAAAAACGTGAATACATTCGAAAAACATTAAAAATTACCACGCCTTTTCTGTATAAGGCTTCTAAATTCCCCGATGCTCTGCACCCATTTCCAGGAAAGAAGTGCATCTTCGAACAACTAAACACAGCCATATAAATACAGGAATGCTGAGCAATATTACCTTCTGATATACAGAAGGTTCATTAGCGACTTTATTGAGGACCCTGGAACTGAGAAATCAAATCAAATGGTTAGGAAATCAAATTAAAGTGCGAAAATTGTTTAATACATACATACCTTAATTTAACCCTCATTAAATCTTTAAGGGAGTCGGAAGCAATCCTTTCAACGATATCAATTAGTAGTTCCCTCGGAAGGGATAAAATGTAGTTTGTTTTACTCATAGTCAGTTTTGAAGATTTCTTATTCTTCCTTCCCATCTTGGAGAAATTAAATGAAAGGACCTTCTATTGCTGTGTTCTTCTTATATAATATAATCCCAATGTAATAAATGTGAAAAGTCGCAACTTCTAATGACGAAGAGGAACTTCTGACTTTTCAAATGCAAGTACTTAATTTTTTTGAAAAAAGGGTAAAATATGAAGAGTTGTAATTAATGAAAGAGGTTGTTATATTAGACCATAATTCAATTGAATTAGCCCCAAAAAGCACATTTTAGGATATACACATGTTGCCATATATGACATATTTGTTGAAATTTAAACTGTTAAATACAACATTTTATATATACAACAGAACGTACATATTTTGCCACAAATGACATTTCAAGGATGGTCAAAATGAGAACACTATAAAAAAAAAAAAATTGGATTAAACATTTTATAAAGAACAAATTCAAAAATAAGTACAAAACACAAAAAGACAACCTTTTTCACCATGAATTTGGTTTGCAAGTTATGTACATATGTTGCCACAGATGGCAAATTAATTAATACCACACAATGGTATAAGGCAGAAATTTAATTACATAATCTAGCTCTACATCACAACTCCATAAATCACATCGAATATCATCTTCATTGTCGCTTCCAATGGACCAACCATTCCTGCGTCTGATTTGCTCAAATTGATGAACAGTGCAACAAATGGGTCTTCCTCCCAACAAATGAGTTTCTGGCACCCACATTCCACCTAAAATATTTCGCAAATTATGTCAACATCTTCTGACCTTTAGTGGCTCCATTTTTTTTATGTTGGCAATGAACATTAAACCTTCTCTCATGGATTCACCGGCATTGAATATTGGAATTATGGCAAGCACATAGGATGCACCAATGTGGCCACTGTCTACTGCTTGATTAATCATTCCCAATGCAGTTGGATCGTTATGGTTGAAACAATCAAACTACAGAAGAAATAACACACTTAAAAGGCAAAATACATTGATAAAAACATGAATGCATACGAAAAACATAAAAAATTACCACGCCTTTTCTGTATAAGGCTTCTAAATTCCCGATGCTCTGCACATTTCCAGGAAAGAAATGGCTTCTTGAACTATCGACCATCTACGATAAGGAATGCTGAACAATGTTACCTTTCGATATACACAAGGTTCATTAACGACTTGATTGAGGACCCTGGAACTGAGAAATCAAATCAAATGGTTAGGCAATCAAATTAAAGAGCGAAAATTGTTTAATACATGCATACCTTAATTTAACCCTCATTAAATCTTTGAAGGAGTAGGAAGCAATCCTTTCAAAAATATCAATTAGTAGTTCTCTCGGAAGGGATTCAACGTATTTTTTTTACTGATAGTCATTTTTGAAGATTTCTTATTCTTTCAAGATTTCTTATATAATGCTAGGAAAATGAATTGTGTGAAAAGTTGCAACTTCGGAAGACGAACAGAAGAGATAAGATACAACTTTTGACTTTTCAAATGAAACTACTTATTTTTTTTTGGAAAAAAGGGTTAAATATGAAGATTTGTAATTAATTTTTTTCTTGAAAGTTTTTCCAATGACAGTAATTATTGATTGATTGTTTAAACACCTTACACATAATTATTTATTAGAAATATATTGGAACAAATGCGTTTTCTGTGGTACTTGTAAAACATAATTGACAAATGTTGGAGCATATGCAATATTATGTTGCAAGATCTAACACATAATTAATATATGTTGTAACAAATGCATTATTTTGTAGTACATGTAACACATAATTGACATATGTTGGAACATATGCAATATTCTGTTGTAATATCTAACACATAATTGACATATGTTGGAACATATGCATTATTCTGTTGTAAGTAGCAACACATAATTAAATAAATCACACATTTTATATAAATAACATAACATAAGTTGATTCAAATTAAGATAAGAAGATAGGGAACATCATCCTCAAATAAAAAATAACATTCATTAAAATTCAACAACACTTATGGAGCATTTCGATTTGGGCATGTAGTTCTTTTGTGGCCAAAGTCCCTACATACGGAACACTTATTTTTTCTTGTTGGAAATGATTCACCAACTCCACGCCGTCTCTTATATCTCCTTCTTCCAGGTTTGTTTTGATCAACATATGGAAGAGGTATTTCTCTCTCTATGACATCCAAATGGACAATCCAAGAATCTTCAGGTGGCATCGGGTGAATTTCCTCACAATATGCCATTATGTATTTTTCCACTGAATAATATAGAGAGGAGTACTCATAAATCTGATTTCCAAAATTGGCACCATATTGGGCTCAAAGCGCTGCCATGGTATATGGACAAGGTATTTTGTCCAAGTAAAAAATTCTACAAGTACAAGTTCATCTTTGTAGATCCACCGTAGCAACATCAACATGACCAGTGACACTGAACTTGTAGTTAGCAATTTGATGAGCCAACAACTTGTTGCCCGTGTTGACATACTTTGATATGTCTTTTTCGATTGAAGGAACAAATCCATTTGCAGAGTTCACCAGCTCCATATGCTTCTGGTGAAATAAAAGTGCAAATCTCTTGTTTATTTATCAAATATAGCGACAATGAGAAATTCTCTTTCAACATCAAACATAGAATTCACCGACTCCGCGATGTTTGACGTCATAATGTTATATCTACACAACAAAACATAAAAATCAATCAAAACACATAAAATTACAATAAAATCAAATGAGATGGTATAGACAATAATGTACCTATTTCCTCGGCAAAATGACCTGCTCCCATGTGTGGAATCCAATACGTTCAAGAGTTTCAGCCGCCTTTGGTACCAATCTCTTATTTGATTAAAATGGTCATTGAACTCACATCTATCGTACGCCTTTGTTGCTTTATAAAAAGGGTCACTACATTTGAATTGTGAAAGTTATTTCGAATATTTTCCCCAAGATATCTCATGCAACAACCATAATGAGATGCATGGTAGATAGTCGAAACCATCTTTCGAATACTTGGATGCCTATCAGAAATAATGCACAACTCATCCGTATCATCTACAAAGCTTCTCATATTTTGAAAAAGATATTCAGATGAGGCATCGCATTCCTTGTCCACAACACATAATGCCACTGGAAATATATGATTCTCAGCATCTTGTGCCACCGCCGATAGCAAACACCTTCATACTTGCTCCTCAAGAATGTCCCATCAACGGCTATTACTTTTCTCATTTCTTGAAAAGCAGTTATCCAAGTGGCATATGATACAAAGAAGTACTTGATCCTCCCATTTTCATCGAGCGACAATGCCTTCTTGCTTCCTGGATTTGCAACTTCAAGCGTATAACGGTACGCATTAAGCACTGCATATCCGTGCTCATGTGTTCCCCTAACATTAGACTTAGCATGCTCCATGCCCTTATAAATCTTCCAATAGCTTACCTTACAACCCAATTCTGTGCGGAGTTTATTTGACATGTCTCTTGTGGATGGGCCTTTACCATTGGGAAACCTATTTTCAAAGTACTTACCTATGACTTTTGCCGTGGCATGGGGATTATGGCCTGGAAGATTCTCTGAACCACACGTATGGTAATTTTCATAGATTCTAATGACAAACCTGTCGCTACTTGTAAATTTCACAGCCCTCAGCCACCAATTGCACTCCCAATATGAACAGATAAAAGAAAACACATTACGAGAATTGATTACCTTTTTCAGTCTAAAATCTTTTTTCAAGGAAGAAATTCTCAATGAATTTGCCAGTTCTTCCTTGTTCTTGAATATCATCCCTTATAAAAACAGGTTTCATCATCTTGAACATTATTCACATGTGATGATTGAGAAGAAAATGGAATGTTGCTGCCAACAATAGGTATAGGAGGATTGTGGCTCTCAAAGTCCGGCACGTCATCTTTTCCAATTTCAACATCGTGATTATTCATGTCCACATCATCAAATTCATCATTTAACATATCTTGTTGGTCTTCTTCGAGATTATGATCCTCCTCGATACGATTTTCATCCACGTAGACTCTTCATATGGGCGGTCTCTCTGCTCCTCCCAAATAAACAACCAAACTATGCTGATCAGTTATTTTAAAAGGTAAGACCTTCTCAATATGAAAAAAATGAGGAATGTAAGTCATGACAAGATCTTTCAGTTGACAATTGTATCCACATTTTTCACGACTAAATTCACAAAATCATCATACAAAATATTTCTTTCGACAGTCATCCCTACCGACCCTCCCCATTTCTTACCATCCTTCCAATACCAAATGTATCGATTTTTCTTCTCGACCCATTCACCGTGACAATCAATCCCTACAAATAATCCCTCCATTTATTGTACCTGAAGAAATTAATTAAAAAAACAATTAGTACTAATGAAGAAATGTGTAGGTCATATGTTGCAACATATGACTATTATGTGGCGATATGTAAGTCATATGTTGCTACATATAACTTATATGTTGTGACAAAATAAATAACATGTGGCAACATGTGTAAGTTATATGTAGCAACATATGACTATCCTGTTGCGAAATTTAAGTCATATGTTGCTACATATAACTAATCTGTTGCGAAACATAAATCACATGTTGTGACAAAATGTATAAGTCATATGTTGCAACATATATAGCCATCTGTTGGAAACGCGAAAGCAAATTATTGAAAAAATTGCGGCTACCCAGATGATGATGAATGATTTCAAAGAACTGTTAATTTTACTTACCAAAACAATGGTGTGTGAACCCAATCACTTTTGAAGTAATTCCAATTGATACAGAACGAAATCTTGTCCACTAATTCGATTAGCTAAATATGATTCAAGAAGATGAAAAGAGCTCAAGAAGGACCAGCAGCCAAGACCAACAATTTACGAAAACAAGAAGAAGATGATGAAGAGAATGGGAAGAAGAAAGGCAAGCAACCAAGCAAGAAGAGAGCAAGAACATAGCAGAAGAAGAATAAAAAGAGGAATACGGGGGAAAATGTTTTATTTTCCCCCTTTTGGTACAGCTGGTGGCTTCCCTCCAATTTTGGTTCCCACCAAAATTGGTTAAATTAGGTTTTAGTCATTTACCCTTTTACCCCTCATTTAATTCAATGGACCAAACTGCCAACTTATAAACTTGAGGGCAACTACACAATCCTTAATCATTAATCACATAATTGTCACCTACACTCAATAATTAAGACTTATGTCACCGCCCCTTTATTTTGACACCTTAATGTCACCTTTAATTCGAAGCCCCTAATATCTTTCACATAATTAATTTATTATGACATATTTAGGAGTGTTTATGGACACATGGAAGAGCACGAAAAAGATGATGCTATTGACTAAAGAATGAATAATAGGCTATCAAATTGAGTATCTTATACTCAACATAAATGTCACAATCCGATTCCTCGAGTCATAATGGTGCGTACTATAACCCATAAGTAGGCAAGACAACCCGTATCCCAAAACTACAAGTAGTGGGATTGAGGGCAAACTAAAACAATAACATAAATACTAGAAATAGTAGATGAAGAAGAGGAAGCAAGTCAAAATATATATACGAATAAGATATCCCTCCTAGAACCTGGAAGTCACATGTACAGAGATACTAATAAAATGAGTACAAGTCCCAAAAGTGGATCATAGAAACAAGACTGTCTCAAAAAGAAAAAGACAAGTCATATATATAGATGGAGTCTGGTATAACAGAAAACACCAAGTGCTCACCCCCGTCTCCGTATCAGACCGATGCACGCTCGATCTCAACATTGGTCACTGGTACACGGACCTGCACACGAAAACAGATGTAGAATGTAGTATGAGTACCAAACAAACAGGTACCCAGTAGGCCTAGTAGGCCGACTGAGAAAGAAAAGCTAAAGTAATATGAAATTGTCACGACCCAGACCGTCGTGATTGGCACCAAACTAACCCTCCGGTGGGAGAACCATTAATACTAATTAAATAACGCAAGAACTACAAAACTTAATCAAAACTAAGCCACTTAAAGATACAGAAGCAGGTGTAAATGCAAGAGTCAAATAGAGTTCCCATAAAGTCCAAAAGTCTAACAACGACTAACAAAACAAATGCGGAAATTATGTAGCGATCAACAATTAAGGTCTAATTTACCCGAATTATAACAAACCCAATAACCCAAGAGAAAAGTTCAGATCTTAGGTGCAGCTAGGGCTTCTCCCACCATCCGAAACTGTTCAAAACCCTCCCCCAACGATATGCAATCAAGATGTTACGTTCTACGGATTGAAAGATGGAATTGGGGAGCGAAAACCTTACCTTTAGCCTCAAGAATAGTGAAAAACTGTCAAGAATCGCCTAGGGTCGTCTCCTAGTTCTCAAAAATGAATTTTGCAGAATAATGGCATTGTTGGGGTTTAATTCTGACTTAATTCGCGACTGAACCGCTACAGCGGGCCCCATCCCATCACAGCTGCCCCGCCTTAGCGGGAATAATCCCACCCTAGCTGCTTCCATGAAAACAGTGTCAAATTTAGTGTTCCAAGCCCCCATTTCACAACACACCTTCAACCCATGGCACTCAGAAACTATCCGTTCACGCAAAGATCAGTTTCGGGAGTTCTACTTGCCTGAATTCGATTCTGTAAAGTCGTTAGTTTCCTTAACGTCTTGTCTATCCATTCATGCGATCAAATTCATTATTAGATCTCTCCTTTGATACAAGATTTCCCTAGACCTAACTTATTCCGATTTCTTCTAAATCTAGACTACGCTAGGAATTCTCAAGGTACTACAAAAAAGTTTTCTTACCCAAAAGTTTTCCCCAATGGCTTTTCTATAACGACGGGAACATGTCGTTACAATAGATAAAAATGTACCAATCACTCGTCCACGAGTGACAACTAGGAAAAAAAGGTTAAAGTAAGAGTGGAGTAGTACCTAAATCATCGAACAATTGGGGATACTTGTCTCGCTTGTCCTTCACGGTTTCCCATGTAACTTCCTCAGTTGGATGATGCTTCCATTGAACTTTCACGGACTTAATCTCCTTGGTTCTCACCTTTCGGACATCATGATCAAGAATTGCAATCGGTTCCTCCTTATACTGAAGGTATTTGTCTAACAACACTGAGTCCCACTTTATAATGTAATCGCCATCCCCATAATACTTCTTCAACATGCATACATGAAACACTGGATGAACTCCAAATAAGTTAGGTGGTATTGCCAACCTATACTCCACTGGCCCTACAAAGTGAAGAATCTCAAATGGACTAATGTATCTAGGACTAAGCTTGCCCTTCTTGCCAAATCTCTTCACCCCTTTCATTGGTGATACTTTTAGAAGAACATTCTCACCAGTCTAATATGCCATGTCTCTTACTTTATAGTCTGCATACTTTTTCTATCTACTCTAGGCTGCTATAAGCTTCACTTGAATACTCCTCACTTTATCTTGAGCATCCTTCACTATATAAACCCCTAAAGGTTTCACATCTCCAGCCTCGAACCATATTATGGGTGATCTACATCTCCTCCCATAAAGTGCCTCAAACGATGACATATCTATGCTGGAGTGATAACTATTATTATAGGAGAACTCACACAAAGGTAAGAACTTATCCCAATGTCCTCCAAAGTCAATCACACATGCCCTCAAGATGTCTTCTAACACTTGAATAGTCCTCTCTGACTGTTCGTCCGTTTGTGGATGAAAAGTTGTACTAAAAGTGAGTTGTGTGCCCAATTCATCATGTAATTTCCTCCAAAATTTGGATGTTAATTGCGTACCATGGTCTGAGATGATAGAAAGAGGCACCCTATGCAGCCTTACTATCTCCTTTACTCAAACTTTACCTAATTATTGAGCATTATAATCTATTCTGATCAGAATAAAATGGGCTGACCTAGTCAATCGCTCAACCACTACCCAAATAGAATCAAACTTTCCCAAAGTCTGGGGAAGACCAACCATGAAGTCCATAGCTATCCTTTTCCATTTCCGTTCTGGAATTGGCATTCATTGAAGCAAAATTGCAGGCCTTTGATGTTCATACTTCACTTGTTGACAATTTTGACACTTAGCCACAAACTCTGCTATATCTTTTTTCATGCTAGGCCACCAATAAAGTTGCTTCAAATCTCGGTACATCTTCGTCACACCCGGATGAATGGAATATCGTGAACCATGGGATTCTGCCAATAATTTTTGAATCAAGTCGCCGTATCTAGGAACACAAATCCTTCCCTTAAAACTGAGCACACCTCCCACATCAAGAGTGATCTCTTGTGCCTTGCCATACACTGTTTTATTTCTGAGCTCTTTCAAATGCTCATTCTCAAACAATTTGGCCTTGATATCCTTGATAAACGTGGCCCTTACTTCAATGCTTGCTAACACCCCACCTTTCTCTGAGATGCCCAACTGTAGTGTATGAATTTCCTTAGCCAAAGGTTGTTTGGATGCACTCAAGAAAGCTAGACTACCCATACTTACCGCCTCTGCCGCCACATTAGCCTTAACCAGATGATACTGGATGGTCACATCGTAATCCTTGAGTAAGTCCATCCACCTTCGTTGTCTTAAATTCAGATCATTCTGAGTAAACACATACTGCAAACTACGATGATCAGTAAACACCTCATACTTGACGCCATAGAGGTAATGCCGCCAGATCTTAAGAGCAAACACTACCGTTGCCAACTCTAAATCATGTTTTCGGTAATTCCTCTCATGAACCTTCAACTGCCGAGATGTATAGGCTATAACATTTGTATCCTGCATTAACACAACACCCCAACTCGAATATGAAGCATCATAATAAACAATAAAATCTTTACCTTCCACCGGTAGTGCTAGAATGGGCGATGTGGTAAAAAGAGTCTTGAGCTTTTGAAAGCTCTCTTCACATTTTTCAGTCCATTCAAAATGTACCTCCGATTTGGTAAATCTTGTCAGATGCATGGCAATAGAATTAAAGTTCTTCACAAATCAACGATAGTAGCTAGCGAGCCGCACAAAACTCCTAACTTCAGTCACATAGCTAGGCCGAACCCAATTCTTAACCGCTTCACTCTTTTGGGGATCTACCATTACCCTTTCTTTTGAAACTACATGCCCCAAAAAGGCAACAAAAGTCAATAAAAATTCACACTTAGAAAATTTCGCATACAACTTTTGTTTCCGAAGAACACCAACAGTACGAAGATGGTCTGTATGTTCTTCCTCACTTTTCGAATAAACCAAAATGTCATCAATAAAAACTATAACAAACGAATCAAGAAATGGTTTTAACACACCATTCATCAAACTCATGAATGTTGCAGGAGCATTTGTCAACCCAAATGACATTACTATAAACTCATAGTGCCCATAGTAGGTCCTAAATATCGTCTCCGGTAAATCCTCAGCCCCAATCTTTAACTGATGGTAACCTTACCTTAGATCTATCCTAAAAAAATGGTTGCACCTTGCAATTGGTTAAAAATATCATCTATTTGAGGCAATAGGTACTTGTTTCGAATGGTCTCCCAATTCAATTGCCGGTAATCTATACACATCCTCATACTACCATCCTTTTTCTTAACAACAAATACCAAGGCACCCCACGGGGAAGCACTAGGACAGATAAAACATTTATCAACAAGTTCTTCGATTTGAGCCTTAAGCTCTCTCAACTCTACCGGAGCCATGCAATAATGAGGGATATAAATAGGGCGGGTACCAGGTTCCAAATCAATGCAGAAATCTATATCTCTATCCGGAGGCAAACTACGCAAATCAGTAGGAAACCTTTTTCTAAATTCCGACACCACATGAATAGACTCAATAGAGGGAGACTCTACCTCAACATCCTGAATATGAGCCAAATAAGCCAAACAACCTTGCTCTACCAATTTCCTAGAACGAATGGAGGATATGATCTTATCTTACTTAGTCTTGTACACCCCTTCCCACTCTAATTGTTTCCTTTTCAGAATTTGTAGAGTCATAGACTTAGTATTACATTTTAACACACCATAATAGAGGGACAACCAAGTCATGCTTAAGATTATATCAAAGTTAGTCATGTCCAAAATTACCAAATCAGCCCAAGTCTGAAAACCCATAAACAAAATAGGACAAGCACGATAGACATGTGTGACTATGACCGACTCTCCAACAGGGGTAGAAACATGGATGGGGGCATCAACTACATCACAAATCATATCAAATCCCTAGGCAAACTTAATGGATACATAAAAAAAAATGAACTCGAATCAAATAACACATTGGCCATCCGGTCACAGAAAAGAATAGTACATGTGATCTATGCATCAAACGCCTCCGCCTCAGTCTTGCCCGAAAAGGCCTAACATTGAGCCCTTTCATCATGACAGGAGACTTCCTTGCCTGGCTGCACTGTACCTCTGCCTGCATTACCATTACCCCAACCTCCACGACTTCGTTGATTTCCTTCTCGCCCACCTTGTGGACGTCCTCGACCATTGTTACCATTGCCCGTGGGTACCAATGCTCTAGTCTGCTGCTGGGCGGAATCCAAGATGCATGGGTGGGGATCATCTCTCTTCATATACCTAGGTTCTCCACAATTATAACAAGTGCAATCAAAAGATATCCTGCTGCTCGTCGAAGGTGTGGCTCCTTGACTATCCTGAATCAACTTCTGAGGTAGATTTCCCGAGTAATTACCTGTAGAAATGGGCCTAGCGGACTCAATTAGTCAGGCTGCAAATGTTGGCCTCCCTGAACCTCTGGAGTAAGAACCCTAAAAGTTACTTCTAAACTTAGCTTTCTTAGCCAATGCATTATCCTGACCATCTCGCCTCACCCCTTCCACTTTCTTCACAAAATATGTTACCTCATTGAAGCTTTTTCCTGCAAAGGTCATATGAAAAGCCTATACCTGCAACTCAAAATTTAGTCTCTTAACAAATAGGTGGATCCTCTTTTCCTCAGTAGTCACTAATTGCGTAGCATATCTACACAAAGAATGGAACTTAACCTCATAAGCAGCTACATACATACCACCTTGTTCCAAAGCCATGAACTCATCCTTCTTACGATCTCGCAAAGTCCGGGGCACATACTTCTCCTAGAACAGAGCATGAAACTGGTCCAAGTGAGTGGGGGTAAAGCTGAAGATCTGCACTCCACATAAGCTCTCTACCACTGTTAGCCTCACCTTGAAGTTGAAAAGTCACAAACTCTACTCCATGCTGATGGACAACTCCCAACTTATGAAGCCTCTCATAACAATCTAGAATGAACTCATAAGTGTCCTCACTCTCGGAACCATGGAACACAAGCGTTTTCAATTTCAAGAACTTAGTCAAAATTTCATATTCATTATCGGTCATAGCAGGACCAAACAAAGGAAGGAAGTATGCATCATTACTATAGTTCTACCCACCTTGGGAACAATGATAGCAATAAGGGGATTGGTGGGAGCTTGAGCTGCTTGAACTGAGGGAAGCACTCCAGGACCAACCAATCCTTTCAGGAACGACATAATCTATTGAGCTAACACTAGGTCTAGGGGAGGAATACATGTAGTCTATGACAGCACCTCTTCCTCTTGTCCAACATTCTCCTCATTCTCAACCTCTACATTCTCCTCTACCTCTTCATGATGTGAAGGAGGAGCCTCATTTCTGGGAGCATTCTCAACTGGTGCTCCATCCTTAGTAGGCGCTACCCTTCATCGGCCTCTACCCCTAGCTCTTCCTCTACCCCTGCCTCGACCGTGACCTCTTGCTGTGGATTCCTCAGCTGGCGCTTGGATAGAAGCTACGGGCCTGACGTCGGTGAACCTAGTGTCAACCATCTCCAGACATAAGAGTGAAGGAGATTATATACCAATTTGGATCACCAGTTACCAATTGGAACCAAGTTATAGCACGAAAGGAGACAAAAGAAAATAGAGAGATTTCCTAAAGTCCTATAGCCTCTCGAAGAAAAGTACAGACGACTCTATACCATTCCGCAAGAATCTATTAGACTCATTTTGGTTCATCAAGATCAACGAACCTAGGGCTCTGATACCAACTTTGTCACGACCCATGCCATCGTGATTGGCACCCACACTAACCCTTCGGTTGGAGAACCATTTTTACTAATTAGCTAACCTAAGAACTACACAACCTAATCAAAACGAAAACATTTAAAGATACAGAAACAAGTTTAAATACAAGAGTCAAATAGAGTTCCCATAATCTCCAAAAGCCTAACAATGACTAACAAAACAAATGCGGAAATTATGCCTAGAACCTAAAAGTTAATGTACCAAAACATCTACTAACGACAGGTCTAAGAAAATGGGTGCAACCCGAAACTAAACATAAGAATATCTAATGTATTAGTCTAAGTCAGAATAAAAATGGACTAAACATAACGAGAACTCATGGCAGCCTGGAAGAACTGGCTCACCCTTGAATTCGAATCGATCACTAGTCTTCTAAACGAGGTCTGTTAGTAGCCGCCTGAAGATGCCCTGTACTCAACAAAGAAAGAGCAAGTGCATTATCAATACACAACCACTGTGTACTGGTAGGATCACGCGACTATTCCAATAAGTGAAACATATCCAAGTAACCATAACATAATAACACATGCATATACAGAACATATACAGTAACAATCATCATTTCAGGATCAACGACAACTCCACATTCTCAATAATACATCAATATGACAAGTCAATGGTCCTCTCATGGAACCCACACCCAAACTGTTAGTCTATCGGTAAGTGGTACCTGATCCTAGTTAGTCTGCCGGATGTGACACCCGATCCCATATATCCGCCGAAACATGGCACCCGATCACAGTTAGTGTATTGGAACGTAACACCCGATCCATTCACTAAGTCACAATCACAATCACAATGTAAATTCTCATAATCATAAAATCAATTGTTGGTTCATGGCATACAATCATTCATTCATATTCATTTACAATTATTATGATCAATAATGCCGCATTCGCATACATATATACATTAAAATTAAGTAATCACTAACATACATCACACTAACATGAAATCACAACCATCACCTACCTCTAACAAAGCTTTAACCCTCCAAAGAAGTTTGATTCATCCCCTTCCGGATTCTTTCCGCTTGCTCTAGGTCTACAAACAAACAATTTAATACGGGGATCAATAATTAAGGTCTAATTTACCTAGATTATAACAAACCCAATAACCCAAAACCCAATTTATTATCTTATGGTGCAGCTAGGGCTTCTCCCACCATCCAAAAATATTCAAAACCCTCCCCCAACGATATGCAATCAAGATTTTACGTTCTACGGATCGAAAGACAGAATTGGGGAGCGAAGACCTTACTTTTAGCCTCAAGAATGGTGAAAAACTGTTAAGATTTGTGTGGAGTCGTCTCCTAGGACTAAAAAATGAATTTTGCAGATTAATTGCATTTTTGGGGTTTAATTCCGACTTAATTCGCCACTGAGCCGCTACAGCGGGCCACATCTCGCCATAACAGCCCCGCCTTGGCGGAAATAATCCCGCCCAGCGGCTTGCACGGACACAGAAAGTCAAATTTAGAGTTCCAATCCCCCATTTCACAACACACCTTTAGTCCATGACACTCAGTAACTATTCGTTCACGCTAAGATTAGTTTCAAGAGTTCTACTCACCTGCATTCGATTTCGTAAAGTCGTACCATTTCCTTAACGTCTTGGCTATCCACTCATGCGATCAAATACATTATGAGATCTCTCATTTGTTAAAAAATCTCCCTAGACCTCACTGACTCCGATTTCGTCCAAATCTGGACTAGGCTAGGAATTCTCAAGTTAATAAAAAAAAGCCTTGTGACCCAAAAACTTTCCCCGATGGCTTTTCTATAACGATGGAAATAGGTCGTTACAGAAATGCAAGAATCTAAAACTCTACCATAAACAAGAACGAGAATTCTAACAGGTATGCACACGAGTGTATTAACACACAAACAAAAGGAGAATAACTAACTAAATCTGACCAAGCTCCCATAAACCAGAAAGTTACACTCGTACCCAAGCTAAATTTAAAACCTGAGCAGACTACCATAAGCCCGATATGTACAAGAAACAATATAGAATGGAATAAGAGGACCCGACAAAGTTTCCATGATTTCCACAAATTTCTGCGGACTCGAACTGAACCAATGCATATGCCTGAAGCTCATCCAAAACTGATACGGGTTAAGGACTTGAACCAAATTGAAGATTGAGGATCTAGGACTTGAACTGAGATTTGAACCAAAGCTAAGGATAATTGTAGACTTGAACCACATATTAATATGACCAAGGACTTGAACAGAGGTGAGTAGCTATGGAGTTGAAGCAAGCTGTAACGAGCAGTTGACTTGAACCACGACTGCAAATGGCGATGGACTTGAACCACCGCTGAAGAAAGCCAGGACTTGAAAAAACGCTATAATGCCAAGCCAAGAACTTGAACCACGTCCGGTGGAGTGAATTGGGGGACTTGATCCACGATTAGTGGCGAATCGGGTAGAAATAGGATAGGCGACCAACCCATCATCACGGGGAGTATCCCCAATCTGAGTTCTATAAATAAATCACTTCTGTCTTAACTATATCCAACTAGAACCGACGAGTAACTTCCACACCAAGAATTAGAGACATCGGAACCGACGGAAATATAGGATTTATAAATATATATATATGGTTCGAAGAGCAGTGTTACTGCCTTGCTAAGACCCAAACTATTAGACTCGGTCTATTACATCAGTCTACAGGAGCTAAGCCATCCGAAGCGACGTCGATGAGATTACAAAGCCTAACAACACCGAAAGGACGCAAGTCTACGACAATGACTAGTCTAATCCCAGGCTAAGGCCAAACATGTTCCAACAATATTTACAAATCACAAATAAGGCACACCACAAGGTAAGGATGATCAACAAATACAATAGAGATGCTTCAACCGCCTGAAAACTTGATAAGTAGCCTAAATCATAGATTCTAGGAATTTAACATGATTAACCACCAATTCAATCCCACATTCAAACAAATCAACATACAATTACTTAATCATGCTCATTCTAAGGAGAAAGAGGTTGTAGCCTACCTGCACGATGACAGTGCGCGCACCAAATCACGTTGTTTGAGCTTTTCTCATCCGCACGGCCACAGAACTGTGCAACTCTATCAAAAAAAGAATCACAACATCAATACGCTCTTTTTGACACAATAATCATATTTTTCAGATATAGATCCAAAATCGGGTTTAAAACGAGATAGTGGGACCTACATCGAGGATCCCAAAATTGACTCTGTGAAAAGGTTCATTTTACCTCCCCCATTTTGTGTCCCAAAATGGAATAAAATTTGGGACTCGGAACAGCTGGTAAGCCCATGCATTTATATCATAATTAAAGCTAAAGAAGAAGAGAGGACAACAACTAAAACTCAAAAATTACCACAAACGGAGGTCCCCCCCCCAAAAGTCCCCGAGCACTCCAATGCGTAGCAACGCCAATTTCGAACAACCCAGCCTTTGAATCACCCAAAATAGAGCTAAAATGAGAGAGAAATGGTGTTTAGTAAATGATGGTTGAATTCTGATTTTTAGCTTTAGTTAATGGCAGATCAGGTTGCTAAAAGTACATTTGGTGGCTAAAATATACATTTTCTAGTCGCTAAAAGTCTGCACCAGATTTTTTCTATTATCTTTTCAAAGTCTCCGAATGGACCGTTGGGATTCATTCGGAATTCGATAAAAATAAACCAGATATGCTACCCCAATAAATTTGGCATTCTAGACTCCATGGAATTTTCGAATTTCTGTAAAAAGATTATTATGATAGAAATACCCCATTTGGACCCATTAGGCCTAAAACTAAACTTTTTTGTCTAACCACGCAAATATCAAAAAGGACTCAAGACCCAAAAAAAAGGTCCAACTAGACAAAATTCAACATTCTTTAGCTAATGGCACTGATGTAATTCTCATACTACAACTAATTCTCCGAATGTTGACCAAAGTAAACTATATGCCTTTAAGCTTTCCGTTATCTCGACTAAATGCTCAAACCCACACAGGAAGCCTTAGGACCCAAACTAAAGGTCCTTCTAGACCAAACTCGACATTACGGAGCTAACCGCGCTGACAGAATTTCAATCCAAGCACGTTTACCAAGAATGTTGACCAAGGTAAAACTTAGGCCAAAACATAGAAGCTAAAATGTCTAATGGCACAATCTCTCGCCAGAAGCCTCGGGAATTGAACGGACCATGCCACTATCCTAAAATGACCCTTCCAGAGCTGATGGAACCGTCAGAATTCCATTCTGAGGAGTTTTACCTAATGTTTTGAACAAAGTAAACTATTCAAGTTTCAACAGCTCCATAACAGGGGAACGAGCATAAAACCTAAACGAATGACCAGGCGATCGAAGAGTCAGTGCCAACAAGTTATAAATGACTTGAGGTCGCTATAGGAACGCTCTAAACGATGAAAAGAAGACATTAAGTTGAAAATGAACTGCAAGGTCATTACAATGCACATCTACAACACAATAGAGAAAGTGTGTGTATATATATACACACACACACACCCTTGCAAGCTTTAACTAAAGGAACTTCCTTCAGTGGGTGATTTATGTAGTTAGAAACTTAATATAATAGCAATAATGTTCAATATACTATATGATAAAATAATAAAATTTATTGAAAGGAACTTTCTTCGGTGGGTGATTTATGCAGCGTACTATTATTTAGGTTTTACTTCTTGAACATACTAAATTGAGATAAATTTGACCTACTGGATTATTCATGCCGAATAAAAGTACAAGCAATAAATTTATATCCTTTTACATACCTAAAAAGAGAAAAATAATAAGAGTATAGTAACAAAAGAATATGCATTGTGAGAGGCCGCAAAGATTATAATAACTTCAAAAGCATAATTTCACTACAAGATAAACTAATGCTCATATCAAGTAAATAGAATTACAAATGAAGCAACAACACTACATCAAAATATTACAAAAAGATGAGGAATACGAAAAAGTCACCTAACAAATGGATGTTGTGTTAAAAGGAATGACAAAATCAGTAATGCACATCAAAAATCAATTGAATCAAAAGGAAACGTGCTATAGCAACCAAAGGAAGAATTTTGTCAAAAGAGTATATAATTCACACTCTTGCAAGCTCTAGCTCTTGGAAATTTCTTCGGTGGGTGATTTATGTAGTTAAAACTTCATATTACAACAATAATGCTACATATACTATGTGGTAAAATAATAAAATTTATCTAAATTTATTCTGAGGGTAATATCTAGATATTTCTTTGGTTAAATTTAATATTGGTCCATAAGAAGAAAACCAGTATATTTAGGAGCCTATTCTTTAAGTAAAAAATTATTATTGTGTTTTCACTTTAGATTCACCAAAAGACTATGCTAGGAACTTGATTACAAGAAACATGCTTTGACTAGATTACAAGAAACTTAAAACTTTAGAGAAGAATGTTATATACCAAAGAATTGAGAAAGCATGCAAGAATTCCGCAACTTACTATTATTTAGGTTTTACGTCCTGAACATGCTAAATTGAGATAAATTTGACATAGTGGACTATTCATGTCGAATAAAAGTATAAGCACTAAAGTTTATATATCCTTTTACATACCTAAAAAAAGGGAAAAAATAAGAGTATAATAATAAAAGAATATGCATAGTGAGAGGCAACAAAAAGTATAATAACTTCAAAAACATAATTTCACTACAAGATAAACTCATGTTCATATCAAGTAAATAAAATGACAAATGAAGCAACAACACTACATCAAAATATTACAGAAAGATGAGAAATACAAAAAAGTCAGCTAACAAATTGATGTTGTGTCAAAAGGAATGACAAAATCAGCTATGCACATGAAGAATCAATTGAAACAAAAAAGAATCGTGCTATACCAACCAAAGGAAGAATTTTGTCAAAAAAAATAAATTCTTCCTTCTAAATTGTAATCCCTAAAATCATGTTACATTGTTTTCAAATTGGAAGTACTTGATATGAATTGATACAAATATATTGCTGCAATGCAATTAAGTTGGAAACACAAAATATAGAACAATTTTTTAAAATATCAAATACATTAACTGGTATTTTAATAAGAGTAGACAAAAAGACCTAGCTACATAATAATAATATAGTACTCGACAAATTAATTATTCCGCTATTGTTTTGATAAGTTTCTCTTAAAGAATTCCAATAAGAGTAGATGAAAAGACCTGACAACAATATTATTTTTTTATTCTTTTAACTATTGCACCATAAAGTACCATGTACTTTCATATGTTTATATTGAAGCTTTATTTCTCTAAGGAATAATATTTATTAGTAATATACATATATACCAAAATATTATAGGTTCAATCACGTACGAAACTTACGATTTGTAAACGAACTTCAAAAATTTGCTTTTTCATTTCTTATTGTTTAAGTAATAAGTATAACAATCCATCATATTTTATGAGTATGTAATTAATCATTTTAACTTAATGATTTCTTTCTTAACCACCCTTTTATGCAATTTAAATACTATTATTCAATAAGATATTTATTTAAGAATTTATTGAATGAAGTCAAAAGGTCATTACATATTTATGTAAATAAAATGATATAGTATTTACGGAGAGGGGCATAAAATGCCCTTCAACTATTTGAAATGGCACAAAATTACCTTCCATCCACCTTTCGGTCCCCAAACACGCACGACGTCAACCTTTTGGCTCAATAATACCCTTATTTCTAACTGTCCACACTCATAAACTGGATGAAGGGTAAATTTATACCAAATCTCATAGTTTAAGGGCATTTTAGGTCCTTCTCCATTAAAATAATTTTAAATTACTTAATATATGGGCTCGTATGTTTGGCCAAATTTTTTTCGTCTTATATCTTGTCCACCATTTTAAATTTTAATATTTTTGAAAGAAGAAGAAAAATAATGACATTCATTTATGAATAGTTAGTTCAAGAGAAGATGATTTAATTAAGCAACTATGTATACGTATACTGTAATTTTTCTTTTGCGTGTATCCAAAATTCAAAATAAAAAAATGAAAATAACTTTCTTTTGCTATCCCCACCCAACATAAAAATAATACAAAAAGAATATGAACATGTATGTTTATTTCATGTTTGAATCCTGGATATCTTCATTAAGAATAAGTGATTTTAAAAAAAAAAATTAAGAAGAGGTAAATGAACAAAATAATTGGAGAATTGATAGAAAAAAAATATATTAATAAAGAATATTAATATTTTTTAAGACTGACAATCAAACCGGCCGAGTATCGATTTTAGTTAGATCTCCAATTATAAACTGGGCTATAATAAATTGGGTGTTGATTTGAAATAGGTCTAGGAAGATATCATGAAATTAATATTTTTTTGAATACTATTTTCAAGCTTTTTGGGTCAAAATATGAATCATATGTAGTTTTCATTACTTATTTGAGAAGGGTTTAAATTCAGACAATTAAGATTAGGCAACATAATAAATAAATATTCAATAATTTTACTTTCAAGGAATTGTTAAAAATTAGGAAAAATATGAGCCACAAGTTTACATCAAGGATATTTTTGAGCCAAAAGGTTAACTTCATGGGTAATTGAAGCACGAAAGATGTATGGAGGGTAATTCTGTGCCAATTCAAATAGTCGAGGGGGCATATTAGACCCTTCTCCATAGTGTTGGATATTTAAATAATTATATATTTTATAATATTTTAATTTATAGAGGGCAAAAACGTAATCTAACTTTGAAGTTAGGAGCTTCCACTAATAACGAGGTATATAGCGCTCCTTATGGTTGAGCACATGGTGATAGTGTGCTTTTTTTGCTTCTCGTACAATTATAGGAATAATAAAAATGCAACTCTATATGGGGTTCTGCTTTAAAGTCTAAATTATGCTATTCTCTTGCTCCAATAGCAAGCTAAGCAAAATATTTGGATTCCAAGGTTAAAATTAGTGGCACATAGCAATGTATCAAATAATTTTTCAAGACGATAGTGTCCGGACGCGCTTGAAATTCCACTGTGAAATTGTTATCTCCCATATGCATAGGGTAATTTTGTAGTCAATGTTTAAGTAGATTGGAACCAACCAATGTCTTTTGCTTACGACTAAGATTTTGAACTTGCAAGGTACCAGAGTTAGCTGTAAATTGTAATGATCTAGAAAACAATTGCCCAAAATTTGAAGAATTAAAATAATCCTACATGATATTAGATATAGAATAGGGTATGGACTACCACAAGATTCGTTAATAGTAGCAAATTGAGCACTGAACCAGGATTCCAGAATATAGACATAATCATTAAAAAATATGGTTGCACATCAAGTCCATCAAGAAGAATGACAAGCACAATAACATCCATATATGTATATATCAGCCTAACATATATGCTCAAGTAAATCAGAGCAGTATTACTAAAGGTAGAAAACCAATAACACATTTTATTTTCTTCATTAACTTATATTTTAATGATGACACTAATCCTAAATGATCTGTGCAAAATAAAAAATAAAAATAAGACATCCAAAATCTGTGAAGAGAAGGCATAAATCTAAAAAAGGAAATCACACACTTCTAGAAATAAAGAAGATTGAAAAACGAGTATAACAGAATCAAGGAGATTGACTCGCGTAAAGATGGAAATAAGAAGAGTCAACAACATACCACAAGAAGAGACACCCTACTGGAATCAAAGGATGAATGACTTGTTTAGTTTCAACAAGTATTTTTGGTACTTGGGGACAATAGGAAGCACTAAAATTGACAAAAATTAAAGCAACATAAGGACATTTGCACACACTAAAATATCCTGCTCAGATACAAATATTCAAGTCAAAGTGATAGATAAACACCAAAAAAAAAAGATGATGACAACATAGAAAAGTTACCAGTTTTCCTTTTTGAATGCATCTTGAATGCAGACTCCTTTCTTAAGCTGTTATGATTATCAAATTGGTCATTGTTGTAACTGTAAACCCCAAATTGAAAAAATATAGCATCGTAAGGAAACGAAGACAATTCATCAAGTAACTATACCTTTGCCTTGATTTATTCAATACGGTGCAACAAATCTTTTCCACTCCTTTTTTGTGAGCCACTCAAAACACAATTACCAACATTCAAAATCTTTTTGATGTTTGCACGAGAAGAAACATAAGTGCAGTTGTTTCAAAGCTTCACAACATGTGCAATAAAATTTGTCTTTGAATCACAGTATCGACATAAATACTCTACATCTAAATTGAAGCTTTCTCCGACTTTCCCAGCCATGTAATCCCGTAAAGTACACAATGTTGACAACCTGTTTTGAAATCACATTTTTAAAATTCATACAAGTTTTATTCATTAAATAGTTCAAAATACATTTTTTATAAATTTAATTAAATTTTTCGATGCTTTTTCTTATTTCTCAAATCTTATGATTTTTATAAATTAATTTTGATTACATTATTTTTGTCACAGTTAGTTGAATATGTTAAGAATATTGTCTCTATTTGATTAAATCATTATTCTTTGTTAAATTTTTTTTACATGTCATATATTAACCATCTATTTTATTGACCAATAATTTTGGGCCATGGTCGTGAGCCCATGGTTTAAGACTGTTATATTGTACAAATGTGGTTTATTTTCAATATAAGTCTTACTTAGTGGTAAAATAATTTTCATTGTGGTGTGAAGTTTAAATAATTGACAAAACCCTGAAAGCTTTCTTTTCTATTTTTTCCCTCTCAGCCGCCATCACCACCAAGCTCCAAACACATCGGCAAAACCACACATGAAACCCCAACAAATCCTCCTTCATTCTCACGGTCTTAAACAAGGTTTAACCAAGCAGCCCCGCCCCCTAATCTCAAGACCATCCGTCCTTTTGCTCTCCTACTCCAGCAAAACCCACACCCAACCATCGCTAAAAAACATCGACAACAACCAAAACCCCCCATTCTCTTCATATTCTTTGGTGATGTTACAACACCGGAGAACAGCCAACCCGAAACCACCTCAATTCCACCACAAAACCCCAACCAAATCCACCCAAAACCCCAATAAAATCCATCGGAAATAGACCCACATCACCACTGCCTCCCTTCATCTTTCCCCATTTTCGTGTCTTTTGTTTGTTTTGTAAGTAGTCAACAAGTTAAAATATGCAGCATAGGTTTGTCAGACAACAACCAACAACACCACATCGAGCAACCAGAGCCCGCTGTAAATACCATCGGTGAACGGTATCTAGCTCACTACCTATGTTTCATCTTCTTTGGTGACTGGTATCTCTATTTTTCCTTGTTTTATATTATTTTTGTTGTTAAGTTTTCACTTTAGCCTTGTATTTCTCCAATAAACTCCATAAATGTTAGGGTGCCTTGATTTTATTGATTCTATTTTAGATGTTGTTCATTCTTGTTATGTTGTCGTATGACTGATTACTGTTGTTACTAAGTTGGTTTTGCACAATTTCTAATTTTCATTAATTATTATGTCATTGACCACTAACTTAGTAACTTTTTTTATTATTTTGAACTATTATTATATTGCTTACATAACTGTGTGTTAATGTTTTCTACTAAATATGTGTTAATGCTATTATTTGATTTTGTTTTATCATTTTGTCTAGTTTTAAAAATTAATTACTAATATACTGCCATGTTTCATTCTCAGAAAATGTGTTTATTATTTCAGATATGTTCATTTCCTCATTATTTTTTAGTTGCTGCTCTATTTTATTCACAATCTTGTTACACTTTGATTTAGTTCATCCGTGAGTCATTTGGTTTACACTTTGTTAGTGATTGCATATAATTTTATCTTTGTAAATTTAATATCATTTTGAATTTAAAATTATTATAAAAAATGACCAATGAAAAAATTTCTCAATCAATTTTCGAGGCCTCCCCTTTATTAAAGAGGGAAATTTAGTTCAAGTTTATATAAATTACTAATCATGTATAAGTTTAATTAACTACCACTTAATGTGAGAAGATGGAAAAATAACTATCCCCGACTTAGTGGAGTAACTATTTCAAGTTATAAGATCTTGGGAAAGTGTGCATAAATCCAGCCGATCCTAACATTAGTTATGAGGAGTCGGACGACGAAGCCTCCTTCTAAGATAAAGATGTCTCTGACGCAACTCTCTTGGCAAGAATAAATTTTTCTATTGTGATTTTTTGGCGAGTTTGGTTAGGAGGGACAAAAGAGAGATGATTTCTATCAATCAAAAATAGATATTGGCCCCCATGCTGCCATGGTCTGCTTATCGAGGAGTAGAAAGAAAGGAATCAAGGCTAGAGCAAGTTGGGTTGGGGTATAGAGTCGTAAGTGCGGTAGGGGGTAACAAAAGACGTGCTCATACGGTTCATAAAAGGATATGAAAAATTAGATCATTTTGAGAACTTTCGCTCCTCTATATTCGAAATATGCCTCCCTAGGAGCATTAAGATCTGCAACTCAAATGGTCCCATATGAAGTCTCTATTAGCCTTATTCTTACTGTGCGCCTTGTGAGCGTGTTTGAATCTGCAATGGAAATCGCTCGGTTGTTCCCCTAACCCAAATTTGTGTCTTAGATATAAATAAGTTAATAAAATGGTGAGATCTCGCTGACGCGTCTTGATCCAAACCCTCTTAAAAACTATAAATCTTATTATAAAGAAAGAGAATAACTTACAAAGAAATATTTTTTAAAAAGAAAACCAAAGAGGCTGCTACCTTAATATTGTTAAAAATAAAAGATTGGACCAAGGATATATCAGATGGAATAGGCCAACTAGAATAGGAGAAAAAACAAAATCAGATTTGACTCGCATCTTTGGCCGAGACTTTGTTACCCTAAACTTGGTGCACTCAGTTTCCATATTTTTACTTCAAGATCTTTCAAGCAAGTATCGCTGATATACTCCTCTTTAATCAAATTTTCTTAGACCAATGGGTTGAATCCTTACAACATGAATACCACGATCTTATGAAAAGAACAGAAAACAAACATAAACTAGAGAGTTAAATTTGTCCATTTATGACTCCGAGAGAAACACCATCGAACAATCTTCTATGGGGTGTAATCTTACACCTAGGATTATTGATGCTTCCCTAATGTCTTTGTTCGAGAATGTTGGTCCACTTGATAGCGTAATGACATATACCTCTCGCTGGTTTGGATTTATCCATTTTAGAAACATCATTGACTCCAAGCAGGCTAAACACGCGCTCTAAGGATGGTTCTTTCATGGAATTCCTCTTAGGATTTGAATTCTCTAGGCTGACTTAGTGATAAACAAAAACAAAATCCGGGTAAAAAGTTGATACATATGTTTCTTTTTGTATGTGTCAAATATGTAAAGATGACACATAACTAGAGTAAACATCAAATGAAGGGAAATGATGTCTCAAGACATAATTAGGGATAAATTAGTAAGAAATCCTTTCTCATGGATGTTTCTTAGGAGGCATGTAAAAAAATTCACGCGAGATAATTTGAAATGTAAGGGTACAAAATAAAAAATGTTAACTAGGCTTTGAGATCGATATTATTTTGGACCTTCAAACTTTACATAGTAAGAACACTATGTCGGAACTTTTTATGCTTGAAAAAATCAAAGAAAAATTCTCAGAATTTAGAAATTAATGTTACTTCAAGATATTTGAGGACCGTCAAACACTTTTCCAAGTTCCAGATATTATGGATTCGTCTTTTTTACAGATGAATGTATTTTTTCCACCCTTAATCAAAGGTCTAGAACCCTAAGACCATATTAATTCCTAGTCAGGAGCATTTTCCCCTTCAATAAGTCCTACCTATAATGAGGATTAATCGAACAAATGAGTACGAAATACTAAATAGTTGAACAAGAAAAGTGAGACTTGATTATCGAACAAGAAATAAGGAAACAGAAAGAAAAGAGAGAGAAGAGGAAGTTAAACCATGAGAAAGTTGAATTTCCAAATTTAGAAAAAGAGACTTCTTCAATACAAAACACCACTAAAATATCTGGTGCCATGAGCTATCCCAGCATCTTGATGTCTTCTAAGTAAAGCTGTCAATTAACATATCTCCAACACTCTATCACAATATTAACATCCGATAGAGGCATACATGTCGTTCCTTCCACACTACTTGATGGCTGAACGTTCCTTCCACACTACTTGATGGCTGAAACTTACTTAGACTTGTAATAAGGTCATTTGTTAAGAAGTACCTCACTTGGGAAACCTTAGATGATGTTATCTCAGGTGCATCCACATATCAAGGTTGATAGGACTATGGTGGCAAGGATTTTCCACTAGGTGTATGAGGTGTAGATTTTATAAACACACAATAAAAACATATTGGACCATCAACTTTCAAAACTTTTCTAATGAAGTCTGAAGGTGGAAACAAGAACATATTGGTTCCACCATCATGTTTTGCAACCCCAACACGATCTGTTGAACTCAAGTACCTCAAAAACTTTGTGTATGATGCAAAAATTTTAACAGAATACAATGTTAAACCATACAATAGCTTCTGAATAATATTTAGGCAAGTTGTATAACCCCGTTCCAGCTGAGCAGTTGAGTACATCAGGACTGCAACAAGAAAAATGTAAGCACTTGAATGTACCTGATAAAATCCATACAAAATAGTTAACTTATATAGGAATTATATGTACTTTGCTAATCCAAACAAAGATCAAACATGCATATATTCTATGCTAACAACTTTTCTTTACACAATTTAGGAATGAGTTTCATAAGAAATTATGCTAAATCATAATTATATCTCAGATTCTATACTTACCCCGATAGGAACACAAACAACACGACACACAAATTTTCCATTCTCGGCGATAATGCCACGCCATATATACCAGAATAATGTTGTTAAGGAGAAACTCTTGCATCACTGATGATGCTTGATTGAGTGTTACAAGACAAGAAGAAACATTTCTACCAAATGGACCTAAACCATATTGTTCATCTAACAGATGACCTCAATCACTTGTTCTTTTATGAGGATAAGAACTATCATTTTCCCCATTAATCCTCGATCTTTTAGTTTCCCTTTGAATTTGGCTAGGATCAGTAATTAGTTGTCTTGAAATAACAGGTGAAACCTGCTTTGCATACTCATAGGTCTAGGTGGGATGTTAGAACCATAACGTGGAAAACATCCAGATGCATTAGAATCAAGCATAGGGCAATTCTTGCCAAATGTATATGTGATGGTTAAGAAACCCTATGTTGGCCTCAAATGTATCTGGATGTTTTCCATCTTACGGTCCTGACATCCCAGCAAGTCCATTGAGTATGCAAGGTAGGTTTCACTGTGTTATTTCAAGACCAGTAATTACTGATTCTAGTGAACATCAAAGGGAAGCTAAAAGATCAAGGATTGATGGAAAAAATGATTGTTCTTATCCTCACAAAAGAATATGGGATCGAGATCCTATGTTGGATGAACAAAATGGTTTGGGTCCATTTGGCAGAATGTTTCTTCAGGTCCTGTAACAATCAGTCAAGAGAACAACTGTGATGCAAGAATTTCTCGTATACAACACAATTTTTTCCATGAGTATATATGGTTTGGTATTATTACCAAGAATGGAACATTTGTTTGTCGTGATATTTGTGTTCCTATCGGGGAAAGCATATAATTTGAGATGTAGGTATGATTTAATAGAATTTCTTATGAAACTCATGCCTAAATTGTGTCAAGAAAAGTTGTTAGGACAAAATATGTATGTTTGATCTTTCATGGGATTAACACAATTTATATAATTCTTATATAAGTTAACTATTTTGTATAGATTTTATCAGCTACATTCAAGTGCTTACATTTTTCTTTTTCATAGCCCTGATATAGTCAACTACTCAACCGAAATGGGGTTAGACAAGTTGACTAAACTCTATTCAGATGTTGTTGTCATGCTCAACATTGTGTTCCTTTTGTCTAGTACTAACGAAGATTTTACCTTATACACAGAGTTTTTGCAACACCTTGGATCTCAAAATGAAGAAAATCCTAGTTTTCAAAAAACTAGTGCCAATAAGAACGGAACCACCCACAGACCGTAGGTAGACCCACAGAATGTAGGTGGGGTTCCGTCGTTAAGGTCAAAATTTTAATGGTCTCTAATCCCATCCGCAGTCAACAAATATGGTCGGTGGTTAGACCTACGAAATGTAGGTCTGACCGTAGGTGAGGGTCAGCAGCTATTAAAATAAAAATGGTTGTTGAGTCAACTTCAAATAGTCATATCCTTTAGAAAAAAATGAATTAGGTGGCCAATAATATTTCAAATTTAAGATAATTGAATTCCCTTTCCAACGCCACTGAGTTTGCTAGAATCGAAGGTCGGAGTAAAAAGTTATGCTAGTTTTAGTGAAGCCTTGTTGGGCAGAACATGAACGACGACCCCAAACGGCGGTTAGTAGTTCAAACGATGGATCGTCAGTCCTATAGTAGATGGCACACATCGGTTTTAAGTTAGGGTCATTTTTGTCCTTTTCCCTATGTATTAGGCACATAAACTACGTCATTTTACTCAGTGTAAGTCTAATAACCTAGTCAGGAATACCCAAAACCCTCATTCTCCAAAAGTCATCCAAATTAGAATGGAAAGAAGAGAAAGAGGCATCAGTTTCTTTCATGAACAAGTAGCAGTGTTCGTCAAGTTTCAGCCCCGAAGTCCAAAGTATAACTCCGTAGATTTTGTCACCACGTATATGGTATTTCACTAGTGGATTCCTTTCATCCACTAGGTCCCTAAAATTCAGTGAGTTCCTTGATTCTACAAATCTTGTTTAGACCTAGGGTTTCTAAAACCTTGGAGATTTTTTGTGATTTAGTTGTTGTAGTATCCTTAATGAAAATAGCATGTTTCTTGGAAAAATTGTTTAATTCCTCGTATAAAAACTCATATCCCTAGTTTGTGTTAATTTAATTTGTCACTCCCGGAGGCTACCCACTTAGTGTAACACGGGACCTAGGATAATGAGTGACCCCAATCTAACCATTTGTCTGGCATTTATCAAGCCTACCGACAATAACTGAATAAGACATGTACTATGCGGAAGTTAAAACAATGGATAACTGAAAGGTGTAAACCCCCAACTAGTATAAATATATAAAACATACTAATAGTTTAATAACAATTGAAAGATAAACTTAACAATTAAAGCTGATTCTACTACAATGTCTAAAAAGAGTCTAACAGAGTTGAGTTGATGAGATATGCCCCTAGCTGACTCTAACAAAACTGAAAACTGAATGTAAAATCTAAAATGAAAGGCATGTCAATTGTCCTCGAAGTATGAGGACTCACCACTAAAGCTGCTGACTACAGACCGAGAATTGATCTAAGAATGATATGGATGCTGAGTACCTGAACCTACATCATGTAAAGATGTAGCGCAGAATATGCGTCAATACTTCGAATGTAATAAGAATGTAGATATAGATACTAATATGAACAAAGCATAACTCAAAAATGACATAAATTAAGCAAGAATGTAAATATTGAAAACATAACTGACAAGCTAAACTGAATGCAATGACCTAGTGATAATCATGAAAGACATGCTAAACTGAATACGAAAGTATATACTGAAAACCTTGTCAAATGCATTAGGAGTCTTACTATGGGATCTACTATTAACTGACATAAACCACATGAGTGAAATATGGAGTCCGATGTATACGCTCCATTGAGAGGAACTAGTATACCTTGCCAGGGGTATGAAAGCATGACTGGCGTGATCACTAAATCTGATGCCCAACACAGGGAACTTCTCCTACGGGGGCACTTATTTCTAGGCCTTTAAGGGTACGTTGAACCCTAGTCCAACTCAGTGCTAAGTCTACTCCCAACTAAATATGTATATGGCACAAATGTAACTGAAATGCTGAATTACTGAATAGCTCAAAATACTGACATGCAGTCTGAGAATACAACATTTATATACTGATAATGTTACATTCAAAATCAGGAGCATCATTATCTGTTCAACTGACCTAGCAAGTATAATTTGCGGACTAACAGAATTTATACAAACTAGGATTCTGAGTTTCATACAAGTAATTAAGCAAACATTCCAAGAATTAGCTACTTCGATTTAGGATACTACCATAGCTAACTCACAATAAATATCCAAGGTTTTAGAAACCCTAAGTCTAATCAAGAAGTGGAGAATCAAGGAACTGACTGAATTCTAAAGACCTAGTGGATGAAAGTAACCCACTAGTGAAATCCCACATACTTGGTGAAGAAATTCATGGAGAAATCCTTTGGATTTCAGTGCTAAAACTTGAAGAAAATTGCTGCTTGTTCTTGAAAGAAACTGGCACCTCTTTTTCTTCTTTTCGTTCTTATTTGGATGGCTTTTGGAGAATGAGGGTTCTGGGTATGTCTGACTAGGTTATTAGGCTTAGACTGAGTAAAATGATGTAGTTTTGGCTTCAAATGATGTAGTTTAAGTGCCCAATGCATAGGGTAAAGGACCAAACGACCCTTAATTAAAAATGACGAGTTCCATCTACTATAGGATTGACGGGCCATCGTTTGAACTACCAAACATCATTTGGGGTCGTTGTTCATGATCTTCCCGACACGGCTTCACTGAAACAAGCATAAATCTTTACTTCGAGCTTGGATTTAATTACCTTTAATTTGATAGGTCATGGGCCACCTAATTCATTTTGTGCTAAAAGATATGATCGTTGTATTTGACCCAACAACCATTTTCCTCCAATTTATTGTGGACCCTCACCTAACTCAGAGCAAATGTATGTAGGTCCAACCACAGACTGTACTGGTTGACCATCGGTGGAATCAGAGACCATCGAAATTTAGACCTTAATGACGGAACCCTACCTATGGTCTGTGGTTCTGCCTACTGTCCGTGGGTGGTTCCGTTGGTATTGGCACCAATTTTTCTGAAAACTAGGATTTTCTTCATTTTAAGATTTTAGGTGTTACATTATCTCCCCCTTGGGAACATTCATCCTCGAATGAAGTCTAAACAAGTTGAGTGTGGAGGGAAGGAGCTGCAATCCCTGCCACTAAGTACTAGAAACTGATATTTGATTGATGTGAGTTCCATGAACATGCAAATATGCTAAAATGAAAGAATGGCTTAGGGAACAAGATACTGAGACTGAATTACACAATAGTAAACTGAGAGACTGGAGAGGAACTATTGCCTTAAGCTGAAACGGAATCGTAAGGAAAGAAATGAGGGTACTTGGAGATCATGGCTGCTTCTACTTCCCAAGTAGCTCCCTCTACTAAATGACTCCTACACAAAACCTTTACTAAACAGAATTCCTTATTTCTCAACCTACCAACCTGACGGTCAAGAATTTTAACTGACACTTCTTCATAAGTGAGACTATTCTACACAACGACACTCTCTAATGGTACTATCGAGACTCGATCACCCACACACTTCCTCAACAAGAAAATGTGAAATACTGGATGAACCCTTGCTATTTCTACTGGAAACTGAAACTCATAAACCACATCACCAAATCTTTTTAGGATTTTGTAAGGACCTACATATCTTGACTAAACTTCATTTCTTTAAAAATCTCATCACCCCCTTCGTAGGTTAAACCTTCGAGAAAACCCAATCATTGATCTCGAACTCTAAGTCCCTTCACCTCACATCTGCATAGGACTTCTGACGACTTTGAGTTGTCTTTAGTCGACCTCTGATGAGTTGAACTTTTTCCATAGCCTCACGAACCGAATATGGCCCAATCAAGGCTGCCTCACCTACTTCAAACCAACCAATCGGGGACCTACATCTACACCCATATAGTGCCTCATACGGGGCCGTCTGAATGCTCGAATAAAAGCTATTTTTATAGGAAACTCTATGAGAGGTAGGTGATCATCCCAACTACCATTGAAATCGATCACACAAGTTCTCTACATGTCTTCTAAGGTATGAATGGTATGCTCTGCCTGACCATTCGTCTATTGATGAAATCTTGTACTGAGATTTACCTGAGCACCAAGACCTTTCTAAAACAATTTCTAGAAATGAGAGGTAAACTGAGGACCTTTATCTAAGATGATATACAAGGGAATCCATGCAACCTGACTATCTCATTGAGGTAGATTTTGGCGTAGTCCTCCGCTAAATCTGTAGTCTTGAATTGCAATAAATGAGCAGGGTTAGTAACTCTGTCCATTGTCACCCAAATGGAGTCATGCTGTCTGCGAGTACGAGGTAAACCCGTAGTGAAGCCCATGTTTATCACTTCCCACTTCCATGTAGGAATGTTAATATCCTGAGTCATACCTTCTGATTTTTTATGTTCTACCTTAAACTATTGACAACTAGAACACTTAGCATGGTGTCTGCTATATCCCTCGTTGTGCCGCTCCTCGAAGAGACTTTCCGTAGATCACGGTACATCTTAGTGGCACCCGGATGAATGGAATGCCTGGAGTTATGAGCTTCTGTAAGGATTTGTTGCCTCAACTCACCCACATTAGGAACACATAAACGACCATGGTAACGAAGTACACCATCCCCCCCTTGGAAATAAGCCTCAACTTTCTGTTGATGAACTACACCTTTCAACTGAAGTAATATTGGATCACTATCCTGTTTTTCCCTAACCTCGCTACCAAAGAAGATTCTGATACATTCTAAACTATTACCCCACTATCTGATATGTCTATAAGGAAGACTTCTAAGTGAGCAAGCCGGTGAACATCATAGGCTAGCTCTTTCCTTTCTTCCTCAACTTGTGTACACTGCCAGTAGACAGCCTGCTAAGAGCATCAACCACTACATTTGCCTTACCAGGATGGTAAAACACATTCATGTCATAATCTCTGAGGAATTCAAGCCATCTCCTTTGATGAAGATTCAACTCTTTCTAGGTGAACACATATTGGAGGCTCTTATGATCTGTGAATACATCAATATGAACACTATAGAAGTAGTGTCTTGAAATCCTTAGGGAAAATACTATGGCTCAAAGTTCGATGTCATGATTCGGATAGTTATTCTCATGGAAGTTAGTTGTCTAAAAGCATAAGTTATGACCTAAGCTCGCTACATCAACACACAACCTAGGCTGACCCTGGATGCATCACAATAAATCACATAACCGTCTTAATCGTCTGGTAGAATCAAGACCATAGCATTAGTCAACCTACTCTTCACTACTGAAAATATTATCTCACACTCATTTGACCACTGAAATTTGACCTTCTTCTAAGTCAAATTGGTCTGTGGGGAAATTATGGGTGAAAATCCTTCAACAAATCTCCTGTAATAACCGGCAAAACCCAAGAAACTTGTGATATTAGTTGGAGAGGTGGGTCTGGGCTAGTGTTGTACTACCTCAATTTTCTGTGAATCCACTCGGATCCCTTCACTGGATACAACATGACTGAGGAAAGCAATGGACTGTAGCCAAAATTCACATTTGCTGAACTTAGGGAATAGTTGACGATCTTTGACAGTTTGTAGAACAACTCTTAGATGAGTCGTATTCTCCTCCTCACTCCGAGAATAAATGAGGATATCATTAATAAAGAAGATGACGAACAAGTCCAAATACTATTTGAACAGCTTGTTCATTAAGTCCATGAAAGTTGCGTGAGCATTTGTTAGTCCAAAAGACATAACTAGAAATTCATAATGACCATACTGAGTTTTGAAAGCTGTCTTCAGAATGTCACTATCTCTAACTCTAAGTTGATGATAGTTGGATCTTAGGTGTATCTCAGAAAAGCAACTAGCACCCGAAAGTTGGTTGAACAAGTCATTAATCCTAGGAATGTGATATTTATTCTTAATTGTGAACTTGTTCAACTGCCGATAGCCAATGCACACTCTGGGAGAACCATCTTTCTTTTTCAGGATCATCACTAGAGCACCCCATGGAGAGATATTGGGTCTTATGAAGCCCTTACCTAGAAGGTCTCTCAACTACTCTTTGAATTCCATAAGCTTGGCTGGAGCCATACTGTAAGGATAAATTGAAATAGGTAGGGTATCTTGAAGGAGAACTATTCCGAAGTCGATATCTCTTTCGGGAGGAACTTTGGGATGATTTTCTAGGAGCACTTATGGAAACTCATTTACATTCGTGACTGACACAAGAGTTGGGGTTTTAGAATTTGAATCCTTAACCAAAAAAATATGATAGGCATACCCTTTGGAAATAATTTTTCTGGCCTTAAGGTAAGAGAGGAATCGATCCATAGGCACTGAGCTACTACCCTTCAACTCTAAGACTCGCTCATTTGGAAACTGAAACCAAACGATCCTAGTTCTACAATCGACTGAGGCATAGCATGAATGTAACCAATCCATGCCTAAAAATATATCAAAATCTACCATTTCTAACTCTACAAGATTTGTTGAGGTAACTTTCTGAGAATTTGTGACACAACAATTTCTGTATACCCGTCTAACTATAATTGGGTCACCAATTGGGGTAGATACAGAGAACGGTTTTGAGAGAGTTTCTGGACTAACACCAAATTTTACTGCTATATAAGGAGTTACAAAATACAGTGTAGCATATGTATCTAATAATGCATAAACATCTAAATGAAAGGCTCGTACCGTACCAATGACCACATCAGCAGAATATTTCTGGTTCTGGCATGCCTGGAGAGCATACAACCTGTTTAGGCGTTGGCCACCACATGTACCAGACGAAGCAGCTTGCTGAGTTCAGCGACCTGCTAGTGCTTCTGGAGTTGTAGCCTCATTTCCCCTGCCTGGCTGAAGGGCAATCCTTCAACCTATGGCCAGACTAACCACACCCAAAGCACCCTTCTTTGCCTGCCAGATACTCACCTGGAAACACTTTGGACAAGTTGGGAAGGTAATGTTACCTGAATCACTCCCCTTAGACCTAGAGCTTGATGCCCTGTTTTTCTGATCCTTCGAAACCTAGGGAATGGAGCTCTAGCTAATTAAGGTGTTGGGGCTCTACACCTCTGCTGAAACTATGTGTGATTCCCACCGTCTAACTTTTCTTGTGAGTATCCATAGTTTCCTGTTCTAGCCAACTCAATACCCTCAGTACCAACCACTTGCATTACTCCAAGAATTTTCTTAACCTCATCAATGAAGTTCTTTGGGTCCTCACAAACCTTCGACCCTAGAAACTCAGGAAGATTCATCCGAATAAAGTCTCAAACCCTAGCTATCGCTTATCCACCTTTTGTGTTAGTAGGAACTGGGACTTACTGATTGTTCTGACCGGCCACACTCTGAGCCAAGAGTTGGATCGCATTCTAAAATTCTGCATTCATAACCTCATGGTTCAGGATTGGAAAAATTATGCTATCATTGCATGCATTAGCTCTAAGAGGAGGCATGATCTGAAACACATAAAGACGGATTAGAAAGGAGAAGTTAGATCATACCCACACAAAATAAGAATAGCAAAGTAGGTGAAGTTTTTCTTAAAACACTTTGT